>JBBPBX010039002.1:12293-30105 GCA_038048925.1 Garcialebias charrua
TCAGAAAATGTTGGGTCACGAGGAGAGCAAACAGAACATACCGTATTATTTTTCCCCATATTTTTAACTCCTCAGGCTTTTGATATTGGAATAGGCTGATCTTTAAGTTTTGTAAACTATTACTTGTCGATTCTACAAGTTCACAATGAAAACTTGTATTTGTCGTGTTGAAGAAGGGCTTGTACGATTGTAAACTTATTATCTGAATTGTTATCTTGACAGTAATGAGGTAATACGTGCTCCAGTATTACATTATTGTTATTAGCACTGTTAACATTCCATTCTACTTTAATCACTTAACATAGGCAGATATAGATATAGTCATTCGCTTCAGGTGTAATTACTATAAAATATGGTAAAACTGAAAAAAAATAAAAAAAATAATTAACGCCTACATCCAGCACACCTGCACAGTGAGCTGTAAAACAGTAAAAAGGTCATAAAGCATGACAATACAATTCCATTCTACAGCCTTGATAAAGATTAGGGCAATAACAATTTTTTTAAGACAACTTATTATAGTTTAATTTGAATAATTTTCTTCTGTTTAACTGTTAGTAACAAAAAGCACAACTCATCTATTTTATAAAAGGTTCTGAGTCGACCTGGAACTGATCAAACCAACTTTGTTGGTCTCAATTATCTCACAAATTAACGTTCAACTAAAATCTGTTTTTCAACATGACTGAGCTTTTTTAAGTGTATTTTTCAAAATCATCAATTAAGCTTCAAATATAATTTTTTGACCACCCTGCTCCAAATTTTATACAAGAAACAGATGCATAAACTTTGAAATCATTCATTCTGTATTCCCGTGTGTTAAAATGCATAAACTCTTGCACAAAAAGACTACTAATGTAATAAATAGTACCGTATCTTTTTGTACAATATTTCAAAAATAAAAGCCGTAATAGATTCTGATTGGAATATTTTTCTGTCAGCGCAAAATATTTCCACACAAAGTCAACACTAAAGTGAAACCCGGTACAATCTTCATCTACAAACGCAGGTTGTTTTAGAGAAAACTGCAATGAATAGTTTATCTAACACCACCTCAAGTTTTTCTGAATTGAAACCTGGCATTTAGGGTTTGACATCTACAGTGCGGCATTCATAGAAGAAATAGTTAACCCCGGCACACAAGCAGGGTTCCAACATTAAGCTCTTTGTTTCAGAGAATAAAAACACTGCTTAGCTCACACTTGTGCTCTACACAGACCACCCCCCACCCAATGCTTTTCACTCATCCACTCCATTATTGTTTATGCACTTCCCGTAAGACTTGCACGCACAGTGTCATGCTTAAGGTTTATTGCAATATCAGGAAACTGATGACATGTGCCCACCAAAAGGCTGCACTTGTTTACTTTAAGCCAGGTTAAATTCAGTTTGAGATGAAACAACAGAAAACACACACAAGGGAAAAACGCTTTGAAAGAAATGTGCTCGACTTGTCAAATTCTACATGACGAAGGCTAGGATCCAGTTAAAGTTGTTTTCCCACAATAAATAAATCAATTTACGGTTTTTAATGCATAATATTGAAAGGTATTTTATAATGACAAGAAAAGTATAGGGTCAATGACTGAAGCAAGGAAAGCTACCGTACTTCTTCAGACAGTTGGTTATGTTTTAAAGAATAATTTTGATTAATTTGTAGAAAATTACACAATAGTACTGTATGTATTATTTCAAACTACTAATGTGTAATTGATTAATGAACTTTATTTGTTCATTAAATCAAACTAGTTTAAATGAGTGTTGTGGAACTTGTCGATGCTAAGCAAAAAAAAAATGCTGACAAATTGATCATGATCAACTTAATCAGAAATTCAATGGAAACACACTCAAGTTCTGCTTCAAAGAAGTCTTTGATAATGAAAGAAACATCAATCCAACCAAAAGAATGTTTGGCTAATAAATGATGATAATAAAGCCAATATGAACAAGGAAGCTCTGTTTACGGACAATGATGATGAGAACATTTAATGGTCAACCAGAAAACCAACAAGGGTGTTATGCAGCCTGACAAAATATCAGGTTTTACCACTTTTGGGAAGACGACAAGGAGTGGGAGACAATCATCTGTCAGCATTACGAGCTGGGAATGTCTGTCCCAAAGGAGCTGTGAGTTTTTGCCTATTGACATGTCCTGCCATTAAAAACATTCACAACCTGAATTATTCACCTGCTGTTACAAACGTTCACTTAATCCTGATTATCATCTGGTAATTACTTTAATACACTAAGAAATAACTGGCTTCCTAAACCAATAATAACAAGGACTTATTATACCCTGATGCATGCTCAATAATCCAGGTAGAAAAATCCAAAAAAGCTAAGTCTGGTCCTCTGGACATTCAAAAAACAAAACAAAACAAAGCAAAAAAAAACTGTAGAAACGTTTCGTCAGGAATTTTTCACCATTAATAGCTTAATAGCTTGCACAGAAAAAATAGTTTCATAAATATTTAATTCCTGTTGAATCTTTTTTGAGAAATACAAAAAGTTTAAACGCATTTAAAGCTTTCGTACAGCTGTATTAATTACGAATGAGTTTGAAGGTGAGTCGAGCTGTGGCCAGAAAACACAAACAAAAAAAGAAAAACAGACTTTTCTTCTTCCAACATCGAGGTCATAAGGAAGTAGGTGAAAAATGCATTCAAGGAAGTTAAAAATAAAAACGTACAGGGAGATAATTAAAATTAATCGAGCCGTTTTAAGATTGTTAAAATGTCACAGAACAAACTAACTTTGCAGAAAGATAAATAGCACCCCATACCTTGGGAAGCGGTCGTCCTAGCTGAGAATATAATTTAGTCCAGATCTGCACGAAAGACATGGGTCCAACCGCCGCAGTACGGGGAGGGTAAAATTCACCACATGCACGCACACACATAAGATCCAGCTTCACCTCAGCTCCCTGAATCCAAAAATCACCCCCATGAGGAAGTCAGAGTGCCGGTAACCACCTTGTGGCTGGAGTGTCTCCCACCCAGCTGTGGACCTTTACTAGCCCCCTTCTCACAGCTCCTCCTTGGCACACATCTGTCTGCCTCTGCCACAGACACGTTCACACAGACAGAACTCAGAGGCCCTCATTCACGGGGACTCTGACACGCCTGAAACATGCTTCCTGTTTCATCAGGACAAGCAGGTATTTGCATAGAAAGGCTTCCTAATACGTAGTGATTGTTGGACCAGTTTAAACTCTCAAAGTTGGAGAGTGAGTAAGAGAGAGCGCAGAGGAGGGGAGGGGAGAGGTGGGGAGGGGAAGGAGGGAGGAGGGGAGGAGCTTTCAGGAAATGATGCTTTTGTTGGTAAGTGACTAGAGTTACTGGCAGTCGGGCCCATTTTACTGTACATGGTGTAACTCAACCGCATTTGTAGTGTAAACAGTATTGCGCTGTAGACCTGGCTGCTCCTCACACAATGCTGCTTACAGCTATACTTAATGGGCAGGGGTCACAATTTATTATATTTAGAGACTGACTTCCCTACTGGGCAGTGTTTGCTCTCTGTTTCTCTGTTTGTATTTAAAGGCTCAATTTCATTTTGGCAAAGCAAAACAGAAATATCAAGAAAAGTCAGTCATTTAAAAAAAAAATGCTAGGAGAAAAAAAAAAAGGTTTTAGAGCAGAATTTATTTTCTT
The DNA here is from genome assembly GCA_038048925.1 of Garcialebias charrua. Classification (NCBI taxonomy): domain Eukaryota; kingdom Metazoa; phylum Chordata; class Actinopteri; order Cyprinodontiformes; family Rivulidae; genus Garcialebias; species Garcialebias charrua. The sequence goes on from JBBPBX010039002.1 coordinate 15,947, forward strand.
ATTTGTAGCTTCAGACCAAGTAATATTTGTCTTAATAGCTAAATATGAAGCCAAGAATTAGATTGAGATGAGTCAAGCTTTAGCTGAACATTTCCATTTTCAGGGAGGTTTGCAGACATCAGCTGGTTCACAATGATAGGCAAATTTGTCAAGATAAAAGGTAATTCCCGCTTACTGGAACAAAGCGCAATTGTAAAAGATGTACAGATGCAGAAAATAATATTCTGGTAATCCTTTTTGCAAATCCAACAAGTCTAAGATGCTGATCTAACAGCATTTTAGCGTTTCTGGGTGGGGAAAAAAGAAATGACAGCTCTTCAAGAGTTCCTCCTAAATAAGCCAATTGTGGTATTTAAAATTAGAAATAATGTGATTTGTTTTGGTTGCAGAAGGGTCTGTCTGCACAGACAGCTTCCAGGAATGCTTGATAACAAACTTGCACGTTGAGGTCCTGTAGTGTTCATCACTGCTGAGATGGAGGAGTCAGACTATCAGAGACAAAGTGGCGCCTGCCCATGGTGTCATCACTGAATGAGCGGGAATACTGTGAATATCCTGATGCATGCTCAATAATCCAGGAAGATAAATCTAACAAGGTTGAGTCAGGTCCTCTGGACGGGTTCTTCTTCTGAAGAAAAACCCGTCCAGAGGACCTTACTCAACCGTGTTAAATACTATGAATACAGTAACGTGTGTGTTTCAGGGTTTATTGCAGGATCAAAGCAAAAAAAAGAGTCCCTGATGGACTTATTAAGAATACTAGGGATGCACAAATCAATCAAGTTTAAGCTTGACCAGCTCAACTGATCCAATCTTTTTCTATTGTCATTTAACTAGTTTACGCTTATAATAGCACATTTTTGGTGTGAACATTTTTACTGTTTGAAGAAGACTCAGCTATTTGTTGATACAGGGGCGGCCGTGGCGTAGTGGTAATGGCAGTCATCCCCCGATCGGAAGGTTGGCGGTTCAAATCCCGGTTCCCCACACCATGTGTCATTGTGTCCTTGGGCAAGACACTTAACCCCGAGTTGCTCCCGGTAGGACTGGAAAGCACCTTGCATGGTAGTCTGCCGCTACCGGTGTATGAATGTGTGTAGCATTCAATGTGTGTAGCGCTTTGAGATTTTCACTAATGAAAAGCGCATTATAAATTGAATTTATTATTATACTGGTAAGATGTTTAAAAAGGAAATCAAAAGAAGCAGTGACTAAAAGGAAACTGTAAGAACTCCAGCATTTTCCTTTTCTTCCACACCAGAGAGCACCAACAGATCCACACCTGAGGATCATTCCCTTAATGAGCTGCAAAGAGTACTTAAGGTAGCTGATGACTGCTATGTGACACTGGTGCATTGTCTGCCTTTTGGTAGTTGTGCACCTGGCCTTTACCTTGTAGTTTATGAAAGTCTAATCTGGACTGCTTGTTGTACCTTGACTCCTGTAACCCTCCTGATCCTTGGACACCTCCTGAGTCTCCTTGTGATCTCTTCAGCTGCTCCCTGCCTTCTACCATTTGCCCAAGGTTTGTGTAAGACCTTTTTGGGACCTTCTGGATTTCACCCTGTGACAACTCTGCCTGCTTAAGAAACTGAACATCAAGATTAACCTTCCAGAGGAGCTTCCTATTAACACTGTTCCCTACTCTCCAGCAATCCAGTCCAGGTCTACAGATCCAGCATACTGTTCTTTATTATTCACTTCTGTAAATAAACACTGTTAGACTTTCTCCTGGCCTTAAAGTCATTCTCAGACTCGTACTATCTGGGTATAGAGCCAAAACGTACAGAAATAGCATTTTACTATTCAGACTTGTTAAATTTTGTACTAGGTGTGACTTAAACAATCAATACATTTTAGAACAAGGAATAATCAGGTTTATAAATGAAATTTGAAACTCTGTTTTTTTTTTTTTTGTACAAGCACCAGAGACCAACAAATTGGAGGATTATTTTTAGGATAATTTGCAGGTACTGTATTCAGAGACAAAAAGAGAAAACTCTGGTGCAACCTGATGCTATTTGAAATATTTTTTGGTGTTTTAACATTGCACTATAAACACACAAACTTTTAGAAAACAAAAACAACTTTCAAATGAACTAAAATCAGATTTGGTTGATCAGATGTAGTCAAAAATTGTAAATGGAAATTGGAGTCGAAAACTGATCAGCACAGCTTTAAATGAAACTCCAATACCCAAAAGCCTAATTTCAACACAGTAGAAAGATGGATGCAGGGATTTCTAAAATTCAAAAAGCTTGCGTATAGTTGCCTTTATACAAAACATCATTACCGGTACTTTATAATGATGCTTTGCTCCTGGTGTTATAAAACTAACTCAGAAAATAATTTACGGTAAGTCATTTATGATGTCATTTCCCATGCCCATGCTGAGTTGTGAAATGGTGAGTTTTAACTCGTGGGTCCGTTAGCCACAATGCTAATTTTTGCTATTGAAAATTCCATTGACTTATGCTAAAACTGTTAACACATCAGTTGAATTTTAGAACAGAAAGAGTACCGGTAGTGTTAAATTCAACGCATTCATGTTAAAACAGATATATGAAAAGAAAAGCAATTTTGGCACTGAATTTAAGATTGTTCTATAAATTAGCTGTATTTAATGGGTTACAGTGTTTCCCCTACATAATCTGCCATGGCGGGGTGGGGTGGGGCGGACAGAGACACGTCCTGAGCTGCGCAAACGTTGTTGCGGTTTATTGGGCTTGTTTTGAAAGTAGCTTCGCTTGTTTGGGCTTGTTATTATTTGTTCTTTATTATTTGTCTAGAGCAGGGGTCTGCAACCTTTTCGATCCAAAGAGCCATTTCTGCTCCTTTGTTCACTAAATTAAACGTGACCGGAGCCACAACACCTGCTGCAACTGGGATTTTCAACTGGAGGACGTTTTTCTGGCCAGCAGGAGTGACTTTATAAAACTAAAAATTTCTAATGATTTTTAACATTTACTGCTATTTTTACATTTTAAGATAAAATAAAAGACAAGATTCTTGTAAAGAAGGAAAAATTTATATAGTTTTGCCCAGTTTCTAAAAACTAAAACGATAAACTATGCAGGCCTATGTGATTTATTTTTTTAACTGTAGAAAAATTAGGTATCCTACTTAAAAGAAATAAAGCATAAAGTGAAAGTATGTTTTACTCCTTGTAATGTAGGAAAACTTCTAAAACTAACCCTTCCAGTTGTTATAAGAACCAATAAAATTCAGTTTTATGTCAGTTTTGGTCAAAGCTTGAAAGAGCCGCTGCAGAGGGACCAAAGAGCCGCATGTGGCTCCTGAGCCGCAGGTTGCAGACCCCTGGTCTAGAGTGACAAGACCACATTAAAATGAGCTCCAATAAGTGGAGGAAATATGGGAAAAATATAATAAAGAATGGGAGAAAGAGCACACACTTAAAGCATGATTCAGGATAGAGATTAAAGAAAGTTTTTTGTTGACAGCTTACTATGAGTTTGCTGTTTGATTTTTATTTTATTTTTTAATTTGTACGCATTCTTTATGATTGTCTGTTGTTGTCGTTGTCCACTGTTGTCATCACTCTTAGTTTAAAATTCAGGTCTCTCTGGTAAATGAGTCCCAGAGGCTTAATGGGATTAATTTGTATAAATATGCAAAATGTATTTTTATTTTTTAGAGTGGATATGTTCTTCAAAGTCTTTAGCATAATTTTGCTATATGTAATGCCATAATAACTGTATGTTTACAGTATACTGTTTAAAAATGGCCCTTGTTTTACACAATGGGGAGGGTTGCCTGTTGGGCTTGTTTTGGGCTTGATTTCATGGGGCTGGTCGTTACCATACCATACCATTTTATTTATAAAGCACTTTAAACAGGAACAAGTCCACACCAAAGTGCTGGACAAACAAACACGCAACAGGCAACACAGACAATGAAGTACAACACGAAAAACATAAAAACATTGCAGATCATAAATAAAACGATCCAATACAAATCAGCTGGCATTGAAAGCAATGGAGTAGTAGTGAGTTTTTAACCGGGATTTGAAAACCGAGAGGGAGGGGGCCTGTTTGATGAGCAGCGGTAACTCGTTCCAGAGTCTTGGGCCTGCTACAGAGAACGCCCTGTCACCCCTGCGCTTAAGGCGAGTTTCTGGAACTATTAAGAGTACCTGATCCTCTGACCTCAAAGCACGTGGAGGGACATATGGGTGTATCAGATCCGAGAGATAGGCGGGGGCGAGACTGTTCAGCGATTTGTAGACATACATGAGAATTTTGAATTGGATTCGAAGATGAACCGGTAGCCAGTGAAGGGAGGCCAAGACTGGTGTAATGTGCTCTCTTTTGCGTGTGCTGGTTAAAAATCGGGCAGCTGCGTTCTGAACCAGTTGTAATCGTGCAATGGTGGCTTGACTGACGCCAAGCAGAAGGGAATTGCAGTAATCAGCCTAGATGTAATGAATGCGTGAATCACTGTCTCCAGGTTGTTTTTTGATAATATGGGCTTCAGCTTAGACAGACGCCTCAGCTGGAAAAAACAGGATTTGACGATCATGTTTACATGACTGTTGAGTTTCATGGAAGGATCCATTATCACTCCCAGATTTGTGACTTTTTGTTTTGTCGTTTGTTTCTGTCACGATATACTGGCAGATAGAGACAAAGCCGAAAGCGCACAGTTTGGGAGCAGAGGAGAGCCAAACATTTCAGCCGCGCGCGTTCAGTTTTATTTATTTATTTTTCTGTGGAGGTGAGACTAGGGTGAGCCGCGCGCTCAGTGTGTGTGTGTGTGGAGCCGCGCGCAGCTGAGCCGAGCAGAGGAGAAACATTTCAGCCACGCGTTCGTTTTTTTTTTTTTCCCATCCGTGGGGATGAGAAACGTGAGCCGTGCGCGTGTATGTGTGGTGGGTGGGGGGTGTCAGCTGAGTGTTCAGCATGAGGCTGCTTTTATGGGTTTTTTTCAGCTAATGCACCTGCAGTGCGAGCTGCTAGTTTAGCATTACATCAGTACCGACAGGTGTTTGGAGCGTTGGGTAGGCGGGGCGCTCGGTTCTGTTGAGGGGGCGGGGCGCCCCGCCTATATAATGGTAGGGGAAACACTGGGTTAAAATACAAGTTGTATTTCTAGTGTCCTAAATATTTAATATTTTTACGTGTTAGCTATGTTAAGGTAAAGTATTGTTCTCATAACCATCCATCCAACCATCCATTATCTTTACCTGCTTCTTCCTTTTCAGGTTGCAGGGGTCACTGGTGCCCATGTCCAGCTATCACTTTGCGAGAGGCAGGTTACACCCTGGACAGGTCTCCAGTCCATCACAGGGACACATAGAGACAAACAAGACAAACAACCATTCACTCTCTCACTCACACCTAGAGACAATTTAGAGATACCAATTAGTCTAACATGCATGTTTTTGGTCCGTGGGAGGAAACTGGAGTACCCAGAGAAAACCCACACATGCAGGGAGAACATGCAAACTCCACCCAGAAAGGTCCCTGGTCCGGGATTTAAATCGAGGCAACCTGCTTGCTGAGAGCAGGTTGCTCCGATAAAGACCCACTACTATTCTGTTGCTTTCAACACCAGATGATCTGTGTTTTGAACCTGTATGCTTCACACAGGTTAGTCGTTATACAAAGTATTTATTATCTGCTTCGTTTTTATGACCATATTCTGATTTAACTTCATTTTGTATGTTGCTTTATGTGTTGCCTGTTTTTCTGTTTGTACAGCACTTTGGTTGGCCTTGTCGCTGTTTTAAGTGCTCTTTAAATAAAATGGTATGGTATGGTTGGTTTTAAGTGCTCTTTAAATAAAATGGTATGGTATGGTATGGTTTTCACACCTGATAGTCTGGTAGACTCAGTTCGATTGGGGACCAAAAATTGGGACAATTGTTTACATTTTTAGCTGGTGCGGTTCGCATTCATACTGCACTGAGTCAGTCGAGCCAACCTGTTCTCTCCCTCGCCTGTGGTGGCACTGCACCAAAAACTACTGAAGGAAACAACATGAAAACCTCTGAAGAAGACACTGACCGCAACTTACTTCTGGAAGTAAACACAAAAATGGAGTGACGTCAAGTTTTAGCGATTTTAAGATTTCTGTTTTGTCTATGGCTCATGTGCCAAACAAACATTTTTCAACAATGGACTCACAAGGCGGCTGAGACGGCTCTGTATGAGGTAAGAGAAATGCACAATTGTTTTGGTTGTATGTACACAGAATGCCCTATGCTGTAGTCCACTTCCTGCTTTTGGAGCGGTCTCCAGTCCACTTTCATTCACAATGCATTTAAATTGTGCCAGAGTTCACTTCAACCGAACTGAGACTTAGGTTTTTAGGCAGACCAGAGTTCGATTGCGCATTCAAACCTCCCCAAACAATCTAGGCAAATGGACTAGAGTTTGATTAATGTGGACTAAACAGGGCTAGTGTGAATGCATCCTTAGACTATTTTTAATTATGCCTGATACAGTGTGTTTTTCTTTAGTTGTAAAATGGAGATGGTCTTTTCCCTTCCCCTTTAGTTTTTGTCATCAGTCAGCCATGTATGATGGCAGAAGAAGAGCAAACCCCTGAAGCTCAACACCCTCACAAACCCTCATATAATAAAAACTAAAACGTAAAACCACTGTTTGGCTATCAGGGCCAAGCTATCTTCACTATGACACTACTCATTCACTCTTTTTAAGGTACGGTAACACTGTTTTCTTAAAAAGATACTACAGCTTAGTTTTAGTGTAAAGAATAAAAAAAAAGGTTTAAAGCTGTGCAAATTGAAAGAGATTTCACTAACAACTGTAAGTCAGTAACCAAGGGGAAGAAGTAAACATGGCAGTCAGTTGACAAATTAAACAATTTCACATAGAAATCTATACAGCCACAACAGCCTGAATATTTGCTTCATGATTACAGTTCAGCAGAAGAGCAGAAATAAGACCAACAGGAAAAAAAAGAGAATAGAAGTCCACTGTAAAAAGACAGCGAGGAAATGGAGGAAAGAGGCAAGAGGGAGTATGAGGTAGGGGGTTAGTCATGATATAACCCCATGATTTACATTTTTCTTTTATGTGTCACATGACTCTTTGTGCCCCAAACCAGCAAGAACAGCTGAGAAGTACAACACAGGCAAATAAGATTTCTGTCTTTTCCTTACTGACTCACAGTGACAGTATACACAACTGTTTCAACCCTTAAAATGACTTTCAACAAACAGGCAAATACCGAAATGGAGAACAAGGTGATCCTCAAAATAATCAATAAACCCATACACTGCACGTGATGAGGAATGACACATCATTTTTCAACCTTTCTGTGTGCTGTTGTTCTCTAAATACAAAGTAATTTATTCATCGTTTCAAACCACCACAGACATCTGCTCATAAAGATGATAAACTCTTTTGTATAGCATTAAAATACTTGGGATTTCTTAAACTTTTGACTCTGAACAAGAGATATGTTTGGAAATTGATTTACTCTTTTAAAAGAACGGGATATTCTTGAGACTTTTTTTGCGTGTGTTGTACATCATCATCATCACCTTTATTAAAGACACAAGTAGGACCATATAAAAATACAAATAAATAATATTTAAAAAAGGATAGAAATCACAAATGTAAGTCACAGATTTACAAAAAGGCTAAAATGCTAATGGTTAGGAACTTCCGGCTGAATGGCGGTGGGATAAGTTGTGTTTAGGTGCGCTCCTGCGGAACTGGCCTGTTTTCCAACTAATGCCAGGCACTTTCTTCCGATTTTGACCGCAAACAATAGACAACTTACACATTCTACGCATATCTCCTGTTCGATCGCCAAAATGCCACCAAAGTCTACTAAAGGAGTAAACTCGATCGATGCTCACCTGCGGCCTAATCCTCGTGGCGGAACCTCGAGCTATCCTGGGTCACCTCCTTCATCTGATGCAGCAGCTGCCGCTGCAGTTTGTGACGTCGGCAGCCTCAAACAGGAGCTGCTGGTGGCTCTCCGAGAGGACTTTACTGCTATAATTAAAGCAGAATTCCATGCCGCTCTGGGTGAAAGTCTCTCGTCGATCAATTCCGAGCTGTTAGCCCTCAAAAAGGAGCTATCATCGGGGCTAGCTACAGTGCAGGAGAACTTCACGGGGCTAAAGCTAACGGTAGCAGAGGTGGAGAAGTCCGTCTCCACCTGCACAGATGACATCGTTAGCCTCCAGAAAAAAGTCGAGAGCCTCACGAAGACGGTGGCACAGCTGGAGGATAAATGTGACGATTTGGAATCCCGGTCCCGACGTCAGAACATCCGGATTATCGGTGTCCCGGAGGATGACCCTTCATCGGCTACAACGGCTTCGGTCTCTCGGATGCTAAAGGAGGCTTTCGGCTTCGAGGAGGAGCCGCTGCTGGATCACGCTCACCGCATCCCAGTCCCCAAACCGAAGGCAGGCGAGCGGCCCCGTCCAATTGTGGCTAAGCTACACTACCACACGGACTGTGTGAAAATCCTGGCGAAGGAGCAGCAGCAGATCAAAGTGAACGGTACAAATATCTTTGTGTTCCCCGACTACACTGCCAGAACGGCCCGGGGGCGCCTTCACTGAGTGTCGCCGCAAGCTTCGCGGCGTCCAGGGGGTTCGGTTCGGCCTGCTCCACCCGGCCCGGCTGAAGATCACGCATGATGGAACTACACGAGTGTTCACGTCCCCTGAAGAGGCGAGTGTGTACATCGAGTCGATTGCAAAATGAGAAATATAATTAGTGTACTTTGTTTTACACTCAGGGAATGTCAGTATTATTAGTCATTATTATTATTATTATTCATGTTTAAAAATATAATCAGAGTGCTCTGTTTACACTCACGGATTTAATGGGTAGAAATAATAATCAATGTGTTTTTTTTTTTTTTTTTTTTTCTCTCATACTCAGGGAACGTCAGTATTATTAGTATATTATTATTATTATTATTCATGTTTTAAAAATATAATCAGAGTGCTCTGTTTACACTCACGGATTTAATGGGTAGAAATAATAATCAGTGTGCTTTTTCTTTCATACCCAGAGAACGTTAGTATTATTAGTTATTAGTTAGTCATTCGTGTTTAAAAACATAATTAGAGTGCTTTGTTTACATTCACGGATTTAATGTTTAGAAATATAATTAGCCAGCTTTTTTTTCTTTCTTCTTTTATTTTTATTTTTTTCATAGTCGGGGAACGTTAGTATTATTAGTTATTATTACTATTCATGCTTAGAAATATAATTAGGGTGTTTTGTTTGCATCCACGGATTTAATGTTTATAATTATAATTACTGTGTATTGTTTGCATTCACGGTTTTAATGTTTAGAATTATAATCAGTGTGTTTTATTTACATTTAGGGATTTAATGTTTTGGATTATATGGTGGGCTTTGGTTCGCATTTGGGGAATGTTATTACTATTAGTTATTATTATTAACAGTGCCTATTACATATTTTAAATTTTCTTTTCATTTAGCTAGTTCTGTGGGAGTCACCTGGTACAGGTTGTGATGTGGTGCCATTTGACCGTAAGGACAAGTTTTCTAGTGACTCCTGTTGGAGTCTGCACAGTCCCTTCATCTGGGGAAGGGCCAAGTGCGAGTGGGGGGGGTCTCTTTTTTTTTTTTCTCTCCTGGGGTGGGGGCGGGGATTGGGAAGGATGGCAATATTTTACAACCCTTATTATGAACAACAGGTCACATGGCTGTTGATTTGAAAGCTTCCTCGACATCATCTGCTGTCAGATTCCTAAGCTGGAATGTTAAAGGTCTTAACAATCCGGTGAAACGGTCTAAAATATATTCTCATATGAAACGCCTGAATCCAGACGTAATATTCCTACAGGAAACACATTTGCAAAATTCAAATCAGGTCAGGCTTAAATATCCATGGATTGGGGAGATTTACCACTCGAGCTTCAACTCAAAAGCCAGAGGAGTTGCCATACTATTTAATAAGAATATTCATTTTACAGCATCAAAAATAATGAAGGATACAAATGGCAGATTTCTTATAATCGCGGGCTCTCTGTTCCATACTCCCGTTTTATTAGTGAACATTTATGCACCAAACTTTGATAACCCAGACTTTATAAACAATTTAGTAAGCACACTTCCATATCTTGACACTCATCTGTTAATTTTAGCTGGGGACCTGAATTGTGTTATGAACACATCATTAGATCGCTCTTCGTCTCGGCCCTGCACACAGTCTAATATGTCTAAATCTATTTTGGATTTTATGTCCCAAAATGGATATGTAGATCCATGGAGGGCACAGAATCCACTAACAAGGACCTATTCTTTTTACTCGCAGGTGCACCAATCCTATTCCCGTATAGATTATTTTTTTGTTGACAGCTCTTTAATGCAGAGAGTCACTTCTTCTGAATACTATCCGATTGTTATCTCAGACCATTCTCCTCTAAGCATTGATATAAACTTTATAAATAAACCCCGTTCTAGTCCTCGTTGGAGATTTAATAGTCTCCTGTTATCAGATGAGCCATTTAATAAATTCATCTTATCAGCAATTGACGATTTCCTAATGTTCAATAAGAGCGATACAATCTCTCCCTCACTATTATGGGAAACATTAAAAGCCTATATTCGTGGTCAGATTATTTCTTTTTCAGCTAATGTCAATAAAAATCTACGCACTAAGATATCAGAAATATCAACAAAAATTCAGAATATTGACAGGCAAAATGCCGTTAATCCGTCACACGATTTGCTGAAACAGCGACAGGATCTTCAAATGGAACTTGATCTTTTAACAACATCTGATGCGGAGCGTCTCTTAATCCGATCTCGAGCCACTTATTATGAGCATGGGGAAAAACCAAGTAGACTTTTGGCACATCAACTGAAACGAAAGGCTAGCTCTCACACAATATCGCAAATCAAGGATCGATCGGGCAACCTTGTCTCAGACCAGAAAGTTAATTCTCAATAGTCCAGGTATCAAATCCGCTCATTCTCAATCAGTTCATCTGGACAGTTTCTTTTTAGCAGAAACGTTTCACCCTCACTCCAGAGGGCTTCCTCAGTCAGAGTAGTCCAAAGCACACTGAAGTTAACCCACCAAGTAAGTTGGACCAATAAGTTGCTTACTTGGTGGGTTAACTTCAGTGTGCTTTGGACTACTCTGACTGAGGAAGCCCTCTGGAGTGAGGGTGAAACGTTTCTGCTAAAAAGAAACTGTCCAGATGAACTGATTGAGAATGAGCGGATTTGATACCTGGACTATTGAGAATTAACTTTCTTGTCTTGAACCACTTTGGACATGTCTGCCTGCCTGGGAGGAGTCGACGAGGGACACACCCCCAGAAACCATCTTGGCTACAGCAAACTGGTTGGTCCACATAAGTTGCTTACTTGGTGGGTTAACTTCAGTGTGCTTTGGACTACTCTGACTGAGGAAGCCCTCTGGAGTGAGGGTGAAACGTTTCTGCTAAAAAGAAACTGTCCAGATGAACTGATTGAGAATGAGCGGACTTGTCTCAGACCCTGTCTCCATTAGTGACACCTTTAAAAAATTCTACTGCGATCTGTATAAATCTGAACTACAAGCAGACTCAAACGAGCTACTCGCCTTTCTTCAGAATATTGACATTCCTAGGATAGACAAATTGATTTCTGACCAACTTGAGGCTCCCATTAAATTAGAAGAAATATTAGAGTCAATTAAGAATATGCAAAGTGGTAAAACACCTGGCTCGGATGGTTTCTCTGCCGAATTTTTCAAAAAATTTAAAGATAAGATAGCCCCTCTTCTTCTCGAGGTTTATAATGAGTCATTCGGGCGTGGCCTGCTACCTCCCACCTTGACTCAAGCTTCAATCTCTCTCCTGTTAAAGAAGGATAAAGATCCTACTGCTTGCGAGTCTTATAGACCCCTTTCACTCTTGAATGTGGATTTTAAGATTTTGTCCAAAATACTCGCAACTCGGCTTGAGACAGTTCTCCCTCTGATTATCTCACAAGAACAAAATGGATTCATCAAAGGTCGCCAGTTGTTTTTTAATACCCGTACAATATTGAACACAATTTTTTCAACTCATTCCCCCAAGTCTCCTGAAGTAATCATTTCTCTTGACGCCGAGAAAGCTTTTGATCGAGTAGAATGGGAGTATCTCTTTGCCGCTCTTAATAGGTTTGGTTTTGGAGAGAGGTTTGTGTCCTGGATCAAACTACTTTATACATCTCCTCAAGCATGTATTCTTACTAATTCCATCCAATCGGATTATTTTTCGGTGGGGCGTGGTACTAGACAGGGTTGCCCTCTTTCCCCCCTCTTGTTTGCGTTAGCCATTGAGCCTCTTTCTGTTGCCCTAAGATCCCTTTCTTCTTTTCACGGAATCATCCGCTCTGGCGTCGAGCTTAAACTGTCCTTATATGCAGATGACCTTCTCCTGTATGTTTCTGACCCATTATGTAGCCTTCCCCCAATTTTAAATACTCTGGAAAAATTTGGATCGTATTCCGGCTATAAAATTAATTCACTTAAAACCGAATGCTACCCAGTGAATTCATTAGCTTTAAAGCTTAAGCCTTCTGATATCCCTTTTAGGCTCAGTCCCTCGGGGTTTAGATATTTGGGAATTAATATTGCACGTACTCTGCCCTCGATGTTTTCTCAGAATTATACCCCACTAGTCTCCCAAATTGCATCAGACCTTCAGAGGTGGAACTCTCTCCCTCTTTCACTAATAGGCAGGATTAATATTATCAAAATGAATGTGCTACCTAGACTTCTGTTTTTATATCAAAACATCCCTCTGTTTTTGCCCAAACAGTTCTTCAGGTCCCTGGATCAGATGGTCTCTTCCTTTTTGTGGAATGGAAAGGCCCCCAGAATGAGACTTTCTTTATTACAACAGTTCACCACAAATGGTGGTCTTTCTCTACCCAATTTTACAATGTATTACTGGTCCTCGCATATTCATAAACTGAATTATTGGTTAAATTCACCGGATCTGATTTGGTGCAAACTTGAAGTTCAATCGATTTCTGCATCTTTTTCACCTGCCTCAATTATTTATTCATCATTACCAATTAAACTATCCTCTGTTACTACAAATCCTATAGTGCTTTCCACACTCAGGATCTGGTCACAATTTAGGTCCCATTTTAAATTTGTATTACCATCTAATAAAATGCCGTTATTAAAGAATCACATTTTCTCTCCAGCATCTACTAATGCTGCCTATAGAATTTGGCATGAGAGAGGTATTAGAACAATGAGAGACCTTTACGAAGATGGTTTGTTCCTTAGTTTTTCAGAATTGTCTTCTAAATTTAATCTACCCACTTCACATTTGTTTCTTTATTTCCAAATTAGACATTGCGTTTCATCACGGTTTCCAAATTTTCCAACTTTGCCTACTGACCCACCATGGGTCGAATTCCTAGCTTTGAAGCCTAATCTGAAATCTCCTCTTTCTATTATTTATGGAAAACTTATGGCAATTGAGGCCGACTCATCAGGTAAAACCAGAACTGCATGGGAACGGGAATTGGGTGTTGAACTGTCAGAGTCATGGTGGGATAAAGTTATTCTCAGCATACGCCAGAGTACACCATGTGCCAGACTACAATTAATACAGTTTAAAGTAATAAATAGAGTACATTTTTCAAAGTCCCGTCTATCAAAAATTTTCCCTTCAATTTCAGATCAATGTGATAGATGTCAGGCCTCACCTTGCAACTTAAGTCATATGTTCTTCTTTTGCCCAAAATTACAAGGGTTCTGGAAATACTTCTTCTCCATACTCTCAGGAGTTTTTAAGATCCAGATTCAGAATGATCCACTTATTGCCATTTTTGGAGTTCCAGGGACCACACTTAACCTATCCCGCCAGCAGAGGGAGGTCCTAGCCTTCTGTTCTCTCCTTGCCAGGCGCTGTATTTTGCTCGCGTGGAAATCTCCCACACCTCCATCCACATCGCAATGGCTTAACACCGTAAGATCATTCTTGAAAATAGAAAAAATTTCATTAACAGTGAAAGGTAGTTCTGAAAAATTTACTTATAAATGGGCACCCTTTGTGTCATATGTAAAATCTTTGCCTTCACAACATACAGACTGATACCCTGATTCATGCTCAATGCACAGACTGATGGGACTAACTCATCACACTACCATGTGACTTAACTCTGAAGAATAAATGA
>JBBPBX010039003.1:0-30105 GCA_038048925.1 Garcialebias charrua
TCTCGGATATCTACTTTTTTGAGCTAATTTCTGCTTATTTCAGCCAAACTGGGCAAACATGTTCTTTGTGCTTTCTTCTACAAATGTAAGCTTGTTCTACCTGTTCAGCTACATTTTTAGTATTTTCTAGCTAATTACACCAGTTTTCCGATAAATTCATGTTATTTTTTTTGTGGTAATGTATGCTACTTTCAGCCTAATTAACTCCTTCTGGATAATTTCAGCTACTCCTTTCAGTTTAATTATGCTAGTTTCAGCTTTGTCTGCTAATTCCATGCCTTTTAAGCTCATTTAATTTATTTCTGCTTCCTTCTTATAGTTTTAGATTATTTCTGCTTTTTCAGCTACTGTTCTTTTTTTTCCTTCTAACTTCACCTTTTTTAGCTAATTACCTAATGTTTTGTGCAAAAATTTCTTTATTTTAACCTATTTCAGCAAATAGAAGCTAAGATAGAACTTTATTGATCCCGCAGGAACTTGTTGTGCCACAGTTTCAGTGCAAAGAAACATACACAAGAAATCACACAAGACATAAAAACAACAGAGAACATAAAAAATAGCAGAGAATATAAAATACCAACAATTAAAGTCTAAAACAGGTCGGATGCAGACAGAAACATTAAAGTGTATATTGTAGTGCAGGATTAGTTTTATTGTCCTATGTGTAGAAAGTGGGAGGAGTTGGACTTCCTGTGTTGTTCTGTGGAGCACCTTGGTGGTCTCAGTCTACGACTGAAGGTGCTGCTGTAAGAGTCCAGGGTGTCTTGCAGGGGGTGTGATGTGTTGTTCAGGATCTGGATCAGTTTCCTCAGCATCCTCTGCTCAGACACCTCTGTCAGAGACTGCGGGTCCACTCCCAGAACTGAGCCAGCTCTCCTGATGAGTTGTTGGCATCAGATTTCTTCACCCTGCTGCCCCAGCACACCACAGTGTAGAAGAAGATGCTGGAGACCACCGAGTGTAAAACATCTGCAGCATGGTCCTGCAGAGGACCCGAGTCTTCTCAGAAGTAAAAGGTGACTCTGCCATTTCTTGTAGGAGAGGGGGTTTGTGTTAGCTGTCCAGTCCAGCTCAACTCTCTGAACTGAAATTTTCAACTAAAAAGCTAAAAATAACATAAAGCAGCTAAATAGTAGCTGAAATAGCAAAAAAAGCTGAAACTAGCATAAAAGGAGTATAACAAATATGTGTTCTTTCTACTTTCTTCTGCAAATTTAATCTGGTTCCTCCATTTCAGCTCCATTTCAGCACGAGTTTTTAAAATTAATTTCAGCTGTTTCTCATCAAGTTCTTTTGCAATAATCATTCATACTGCATTATTGCAGGAAATGCAATTTAGTTAGTTTTAAGACTATTTAAAGCGTACAAAATCTGTGCAAAAAGAAATGTTATCTGTCACAGTGTAATACTCATCTGCTGAAAAAAACTCGGGTAATTTGGATGAAACGTACCTCTTACAAGTAATAATAATTCAGAGTCAGAGAGTCAGAGAGTCAGAGAGTCTTTATTGTCATTTGCACCGCATGTGGTACATGAGATGAAAACGAGATTATGTACACGAGGTCCCAGTTACATCCAACAACAAATGAAAGAGAAAAACAGTAATAACATCGAGAACTAACTAAGAAAAACATCAACTAGTAATACACTAAGCCTAATATAGTGGGAATAAACAGCAGCACGAACATGAGTTTGTATGAGCAGATGGTCACAGATGAACACAGATGAACACAGCAACAAGAAAACAGATCAGCATCAGCATGATGTGATATTTTGCAGTGTTTATTTTTATTTTATTTTTATTTATTCATGAGTCTAACAGCCTCAGGGTAGAAGCTGTTCCTCAGTCTAGTGGTTCTACACTTGATGCTCCTCAACCTCCGTCCTGAGGGGAGTGGGGCAAAGAGTGAGTGTGCTGGATGAGTGAGGTCTTTCATGATGCAGGTGGCTCTTTTCCTGCATCTGGAGGTGTAAATGTCTGTGATGGTGGGGAGACTGACTCCAACAGACTTCTGTGCAGCCTTCACCACTCTCTGCAGAGCTTTCCTCTCTTCAACTGTGCAGCCTCCATGCCACACGTTGATGCTGGAGCACAGGATGCTCTCCACTGCACACCTGTAGAAGGAGGTGAGGACTGGGCTGCTCAGACCAGCTCGTCTCAGCCGTCTGAGGAAGTAGAGTCTCTGATGACCTTTCTTGATCAGGCTGGTGGTGTTGTTGCTCCAGCTGAGGTTATCATTCATGTGTACACCCAAGTATTTGTAGCTGGAGACCACTTCCACTGCAGAAGTGGTCTCCAGCTACAAATACTTGGGTGTACACATGAATGAATCTTTATAGTTGCAACATAATTTTTCATGTTAGAAAATTTAACAAGTTACAAATCAATGTTAAAAGGTAAACAGATCTAAAGATTGTTGTTGCATTGTATTCTCAAATTATTTAAAACTTCTGAAAATATCTAGATAACATCTTAATATTGCCAATTGTATTCATTTTGTTGGTGTGACATATTTCTTTTAGTTTTATTACACTTATGCTTTCATAATGTTACACCATTAACTCATCAGGTTGAACTTTTGTGCTCAGAACCCATGAAAATAAATGAAACCCTTAGCGAGTGCACATCGTCTGTTATAGAGCTTTAAACTTTTTATAAATAATGTTGTATTATCATGTTGTATAATCTTGTAAATAATGTTATGCACACACTCATGCAATATTGTGAGACGTGATAGAGCTCTAAGAACGTGTTGGGGATGACTCTCAGCTACTACTACATCAAACCTTAGCTCAATGTCTCTAAAATTCTCTGAGGTATAGCTGTTTTTGTGTTTGCCAACGTTGCTTCACTGTGGCATTCATCTTGAATTAGATTGAATCTAAAAGTTAATCAGTAGTAGAGTTACTTCCAGTGTTAACGTTTTGAAACTTTAATTAAAACCCGTTCAATGATTCACGAGATAATTTACTGTTGATACAAACAAAAACACACAAGTCTCGGAAGGGGCAAGAACATTATCGCTCCTCCTTCTTGCCACTGTCCTGTTCAAATAGTGACAAATAGAAATACATGTTCAATGATTCCATTTTTATTAGAGAGGAGAAAGGTTTTTAAACAAACTTTTATACATTTATGATATGCATGTGCTTCAGTTAGTCCTTCAGAGGGAAGATTTTTACTCAATATTTGCTTTACCATATTTTTCGGATTATAAGGCACACTTAAAATCCTTTAATTTTCTCAAAAATCGACAGTGAGCCTTATAATGCATTAACTCTAGTTGTGCTTACTGACCTCAAATTGATTTTTGTGGTTATTGTGAATGAGTTGAATAAAGTTAGACTTATCTGACTGTTTTGTTTCACTTATCATGCCCCTTTTCCATTTGTAATGGTACGTAGAACTGGTCCCTTTTTTCAGAACCCTTGGCTCTGTGGTTCCAACCAGGCCGAGCAGGTACCAAAACGTGACGTCAGAACACTGTCGGTCACTGATTGGTCAGGGTGTATTCACTTTCAGAAACTTTTCAAAACACCGATCCGGCATTTGCAATTTATCTGAACTCGGAGCAGCGGATGGACCATTTAAAAGATTTAATAATGACAACACCGTGGTCTAATGCTGACTCGGGGCTTGGGATCCCGGCCTTGCGTGCTCTGCGGGCTCTGAGCTCCGCTGGTCACCGCAGAGGATCAGAGCTGTTGACTCACAGAAGGCAGTTGCCCGGACTCCGGCCTTGCGTGCTCATGAAAGCTGAACCCCGATCCCGGCAGACAGGTCTATCGCACGGAGGGTGGAAACGATTTTTAAAAACATTTTATGTAATGTATTTTTTTTAAATCAGTGAAGATTAAAAATAAATAAATGGTGCCGGCTTTATCATGAAATCATGTTATCACTTTAATGACTTAAATAATCTAAGTTCCCTTTATCAGTCAGGTCACTTGGTGCAACACTATTGTTATGGGAATTGCACCCCCGTGGGATTACCTGAAGGAATACATTCACGCCTTTACGGCATTGGGCGTCAGCGTCACCGCAGAGGCCCCGCCCTCTGGGTACTTAAGACGCAAGCGCCCATCCAAACAGTCTCTTTTTGCCCTTCACCTCGCTTAAACCTGAACTTCGTGGGACTTCTCTGTAGACACATCGCTCGTTAGAGGTGAGTTCGCTCCCTACGCTGAGCGTACAGAGAAATTTCCTGCGTATTACTGGGCTGGCTAGTCCAACACATTTTTCCTTAACCTCGAAGTTTTCTTTTCTTTTCTCTCCACAGCTGCTTCGCTTGACGGCACTAACTGAGCCATATCACTACCCTGCTAAGGAGTAGCAGGCTAGCCAGTGAAAGCGATGCAACGGAGAAGACATCTCGGACAAGGATTTTGAAACGACTTGCTTGTTTCCTCTCGGCCATGGCTCCCGAGAAGGGAAAGCGAAAACCAAGATTTATGAAAAAGGCTAGCAGAACGGCGAGTCCCACCTCGCGTGCCTGCCCCAGCGGCTGCAGATATTTCCTTTCGGCGACAGACACCCACGAGGCCTGTCCTGTCTGCCTGGGGATGTTGCACGCAAAAACGGCGTTGGACGTCCCCGACTCTTGTCCACACTCCGACTCTTGTCCACATCTTGGCCAGATGCTAGAAGCGGTGAGGAGACACCGCGTAGATATCGTGGCCAAAGCCATGGACGCAGCTGCGTCACCAGCAGACCCGGACCTCACAGAAGCTCTCACTACCACGCCGGAGCTTGAGAGCATGGATCTGGAAGACAGTGGACGGGTCGAATGGGGGGACAGCCCGGACATGGCGGCTCCCATCGGGGACTCAACGGCAGAATTTGACACCCGAGGCATGATGGACTTGGATGAGATCTCGCTAACAGCCTCAGGTGAAATTTCTGGTGATGAAGCCAATAACGAGTACGAGGGAGAGGAAGAGGACCTCTCTCAGAACCCGGCGCCAGTGCTGCCAGAGACAGACACTTCGATCCCCGCTCTGTTCGACTTGTGTCGCAGACGCGCTGAAGATCCCGTAGCCGGAACCTCCACCTCGTCAACAAGTCACGAGGTTGGCAAAATTATTTTTATGCCAAGCAGCAGTCGACAACGAGGCACAGGATGCCCATCTTCCCGGATTTCCTCACAGAGCTTACTCGCACCTGGACTGAACCCAGGGCCCCCATGCTGCTCCCGCTCTCCCAGTTCCTCGACGTGGCTGGAATGGAAGCAGCAGGAATTGCCAACGTGCCACAGATGGAGGACACGCTGGCATCTCACCTGGCCCCCAGATTTTCTGGAACAAAACCAACTTTGCCTAGCAAGGCCTGTCGAGCTTCAGCTGCACAGCTTGAAAAGTGTTACATAGCTCAGGGCCTCGTGGCACGTGCGATGAACGCCTCTGCCATGATGCAAGCGTACCTGGCGGAAAAGCTCCAGGAGCTCCAGGTGACAACAGACAAGCAGGCTGCGCCTGAGGTGCTGGAAGAAGCCCGCAGGGCCACTGACTTTGTGCTCCGCATGATGGGGACAGCAGCCATTGCACAAGGGAGGTGTATGGCTGAGGTGGTCATCGCCCATCGTCATCTGTGGATGACCCTGACGGACCTTCCGGAAGGTCAGCGGGTTCCTTTTTTGCACCACTCGATCGAGCCGACGGGACTCTTCGGGAGAGCTCTGGACAGGATCCAGACCAGGCTGGAACAGAGGCGCAAACAGGCTGAAGCCCTCCGTGAGGGCATGCCAAGGAAAGCCTTTGCCCCCCCCCCCAGGGAGACAAGCGGGAGCAGACCCATGGAGCCTCGACACCGCTCAGCCACACGTCGTCCCCCGCAGAAGAGGCCGGCTTACGACGGGGAGCACCGGCAGAGACCCCTAGCAGGTCCACCTCAGGCCGGTCAGTCCTGGAGCAGGAACAGATTTGTCCCCCGCCAAGCGGTCCCGCCGAGGACTTCCTCGACAAACCGTGATGGGAGACAGAAGCGGGCCTGACGAAATGGGCCCTCTTCACAGTTTTGCTGGTTCGTCCGCCCAAGGGGTACGGGAGCCTAATTTTATTTGCCCAGACTTTATTTGTAAAAGGCTACGAAAAGCTGGTGACATTAATGTATGCACAAAACATGAATGTTCTGTTGTGTGTAAAATAAAGACAGAATGTTGTTGCACAAAACATGAAATAAATGTCCTAAAGAACAGCTTTTCCTTGGTTCTTGACTCAAAAAACAAAAAAACAAAAAAAAGAATGATGAACAACAACACAGCACCCCTTTGAAAACAATCGCTATGAAGGGAGAGGGCTGCCACCCCCCCTCCCTCACGGTACACGGGGTGCCAGGTCAAAACAATGAACCCCAGCAAGGTGCCACGGGACTGTCTGCAGCAGACAGACCCCGCGGCGCCCGCAGGCAGGCAAACCAGCTCACCCAAGGCCGGACGGGGGGAGTCACACACTCACCCCCCCACGCCTCGGGATCTCGGAGGGCCGAGAATACACAAACTCACAGCACATCTGCACACTCGGAGGGCGTGTCGGCTGAACACGGTGGTCATGACAACGGTCTGTCATGGCTCCCAACTGCATTTCAGCAAATGACCGCACCGACCCAAGGGGGCGCTGTAGCCGCCTGCAGGCCTGGGGCGTGCACACGTGCTGAAAGGGAGGACGACAGTAATGCTGCAAAAATTGTAAATAAATGTCGTCACAACAAAAACAATGCACCCTGGCCGACCCGGATAATTTTTCCTTGTGCCCAAGAGAGTCTGGACCTGGTGAATTGGTCCCGGTCTGTAGGTACTGAGCAGAAAAATAAGAATTTTACAGCTCCAGGTGTTCAAACTGGGACAGACTTTCCAACCTGCAAGATCAACAGGCCGCACATGATCAGTGGACCTGATATGTATGACCAAGCTCAGCGCACTAGCCCAGCTGCACCTTTAAATAACGACCCTTCATCGGGAGGTTTTCAGCTTCGTCATAAAACCGCAGAGAAACCCTCTGACTACACCACAGATTACCGTATTTCTGGGCATACGGGTCATCACCACTTTGGTCAGGGCGCGTCCTTGGAGGAAATGTGCCTAATACAGCCCCCTGGGACTGAAGCCAGCTTCAGAACGGTGGCGTAACCGGAGGCTTGTGAACCAGATCCAGCCACGGTACGGCCTGGGATCCGAAGGTCTGTCCGCATACGAAACATGCACGCTCTACGTCCCGTGCCTCTTACTAAACGAAGCAAACGCAGACGCTCTGGCCTACGGCTGGCCAGCAAGGGTGCGGCGTTGCGCCTCTCTCCCTGCACCCCCAATTCGGGTGACGCAGGTGCACACAGGCAAGAGGGACCCCTCCCTAATATTGCTGGCCCCCAGATGGCCACGGGGCCCATGGCTCTCGGAGGTGTGCTCAATGCTGATACATTGACAGCTGCTCCCCTTCAGGGGCCAGGGGCCTGCTGTCTCAACCACACGGGCAGCCTCACCACTTACGTCCAGGACTGTGGAAAATCTCAGCTTGGTTGCTGAAAGGAACAAACTGATGGCCTCAGGCCTCCCCAGCAACGTGATAAACACGATCCAGGGGGCGAGAGCAATGTCAACACAGACTCTCTACGCTCGTAAATTGTGTGTTTTTGAAGCTTGGTGCATGGAAAGGAATATTGTCCCTTATTCCTGTGACCTGGTCCAGCTTCTTACCTTTCTACAGGACCTGCTGGAAAAAGGCAGCTCATTTTCCACAATTAAGGTGTTTTTATCAGCCATCTCGGCATGCCACGAAGGCTGGGGGGAAAGACACCCGGTGCACATCCTCTCATGATATGGTTCATGAAGGGTGTATTGAGGAAGAGACCCCTCGTGCTGCTGTTTATAATGATGTTTTTCTACTACATTAGGGCTTAGTGTATTACTAGTTGATGTTTTTCTTAGTTAATCCTAGATGTTATTACTGTTTTTCTCTTGCTTTTGTTGTTGGATGTAACTGGGACCCTGTGTACATAATCTCGTTTTCATCACATGTACCACATGCAGTGCAAATGACAATAAAGACTCTCTGACTCTGACTCAGCAGGACTTTGACCCCTGACTGGGACCTCCAATTAGTCCTGAATGCTCTCTGTGAGCCCCCATTCGAACCTTTAAGCGACATTAAGATAGATTTGCTATTTTATATAACTGCTTTACTCCTGGCTCTTTGCTCAGCTAAATGTGTGGGTGACCTCCACGCTTTGTCAGTGCACCCAATGTGTACTAAGTTTGCCCCTGACGGGTCAAAGGTCACCCTACGACCTAACCCCGCATACATCCCAAAGGTTCTAACTTTGAATCCTAGAAGTATGGACTTTGAACTCTCTTCATTTCCTCCTGTTCCCGTCCTCACTGAGGAACAGAGGAGGCTGAGAGCACTCTGCCCCGTTAGGGCTTTAAGTGCTTACATCGTAAGAACAGCTGATTGGAGGAAAACGAATCAGCTGTTTGTATGTTTTGCTAACCCGGCTGCGGGCAGGGCTCTGTCAAGGCAGCGGCTTTCACACTGGGTGACTGAGGCCATAAAAAGGGCGTACAGTAGCAGGGGTCAACAGGTGCCCTTGGGGGTACATGCCCACTCCACTCGAGGCTTGGCTGCCTCGTGGTCACTGTTCAAGTGCGTACCAGTCGCAGACATCTGCGTAGCTACTAACTGGAGCTCCAACGAACACGTTTTTAAAGTATTACAGTTTGGACGTTACCGCATGTGACGTCCCTCAGGCTGTCCTCTCTAACACACAGTAGAGAGCGGCCGAGAGATGCCTAATGTATAAAGGCAGGAGTTCTCACAAGCATGCATTTTACTGAGCATTTCAAGGGCGTGAATGAATTACATTCCCATAGCAATAGTGTTGCACCGAGTAACCTGACTGATAAAGGGAACTGAAAGTTATGCACCATAACTCATGTTCCCTGAAGGAAGGGAACGAGGTGCAACACAGTTGGCCCTTTTCAATGCTGAAGCTTGGTGAAGTGCACTTGGAGACCGTTTGGATGGGCGCTTGCGTCTTAAGTACCCAGAGGGCGGGGCCTCTGGGGTGACGCTGACGCCCAATGCCGTAAAGGCGTGAATGTATTCCTTACGGTAATCGTGCGGGGGCGCAATTCCCATAGCAATAGTGTTGCACCTTGTTCCCTTCCTTAAGGGAACATGAGTTATGGTGCATAACATTCAGTTAACTGAGCTGAAAAATCATAAAAAGACACAAAATTGTTAGATCTCTCAGGAATATTTCGCTCTATATGTTTAAAGAAGAGCTACAGCCTTTAGTTCAACTTTATTCTAACCCACAGATGTACAAATCACAAAACAAGAATTAAACTTTAAAGCAAAGTTAAAAATAATACAAGTAAAAAAAATATGTAAACAAGAAACAAAACCACACATCTAAATTTAACAATAAAAGTAGACACGTATTTGCAGTTTGACTCCCACCCTCTGGAGCACAATTTAGGAGTCATCAGGACTCTGTATCACAGAGCAGACAGCGTCCCCACTAACTCAGGAGCCAGACAGAAGGAGAAATCACACACAAAACAGGCTCTAGAGAAATGTGGATATCCTAACTGGGCCTTCCTGAAAGCAGAGAAGAAACCCAAACAGGACTCTAGCCAGCCATCAGGTGAAAAGAAGTACCGTAAACACCGGTGTATAATACGCACTTTTATTGCTCATTTCAATGTCTTGCGTATTATACACCGAAGCGTATTATCTACAGATTTTTTCCCATATTTTTAGACCCATTTTTGGCTCTGATTAGCTGTTTTTCATTTTGGCCTAAAAATGGTGCAGTACCAGTTTCGGCCGCTATGGGCGCTAATGCACCCTGTAGTCTGTTTACCTGCAGACTGTACCTGGAGGCGTATCCTGGCGCCATCTAGTGGCAATAAAAAAGACTGTCACGGCAGCGCGTATTATACACCGAAGCGTATTATCTATCGATTTTTCTGATTTATTTCCAAATATTGGCCAAAGCGTGTTATACACCAGAGCGTATTATACACCGGTGTTTACGGTAACCCAGACCCAGACCAGTGGTCATTCCGTATGTTGCGGACGTTTCAGAGAAACTGAGGCATTTGTTTTCTAAACATAACGTCCCAGTGGCTTTTAAACCCTAAAATACATTATGGCAAAGACTGGTTCATCCCAAATATCCAGTCCCCCGGCACAAACAAAGTAATATGGTGTATTCTGTTCAGTGTCAGGGCTGTGATGTGATCAGTCTTACTTTGGGGAAAATAAACAGCCACTGGCCAAAAGGATGGCCCAGCACAGAAGATCAACATCATCAGGCCAGGACTCTGCGGTCTACACTCATCTCCAGGCCAGCGGTCACTCTTTCAGGGATGAAGATGTTCACATCCTTGATAGAGAAGAACGATGGTTTGAGAGAGGAGTAAAGGAGGCCATCTTTGTGAAAAGAAACCGTCCATCATAAAACAGAGGTGGATGCCTCTGGATTCAACTGTCCCCCTCTGACAATGCTGTTATTTCTAGTATTACTCAGCTCCTTGTGAATAGCAAGCAACCATCAGGGTGCTAATGATCCATCGTTAGGCTGATGGTCCTCCTTGATCATGTGAGCAGCTGGTTTTGGCTGTCAGCAGCAAACTGGTTGATCCACTGTGAGAGGGTGCTATTTATAAGACTGAGCTGAATACAGCATCTCAGACTAAAGAAGTATTTCGGAGGAAAGACAAAACGTTTCTACGTTTTATTTTTTGAATGTCAAGAGGACCAGAATTAACTTTTTTAGACTTTTCTACTTGGATTATTGAGCATCCATCAGGATGGCATATTTGATGGTGAGAAAATGCCTGAGGAATGGAGAAGAAGTGTGCTTGTGCCCATTTTTAAGAACAAGGGTGATGTGTACAGAGTTGTAGCAACTACAGGGGAATTAAGTTGATGAGCCACACGATGAAGATCTGGGAGAGAGTTGTGGAAGCAAGACTTAGACAAGAGGTGACTATCTGTGAGCAGCAGTATGGTTTCATGCCAAGAAAGAGCACCACAGATGCCATCTTTGCTTTGAGGATGTTGATAGAGAAGTACAGAGAGGGTCAGAAAGAACTCCATTGTGTGTTTGTGGATTTAGAAAAAGCATATGACAGGGTGCCAAGAGAGGAGGTGTGGTATTGCATGAGGAAATCTGGAGTGGCAGAAAAGTATGTTAGACTGGTACAGGACATGTATGAGGACAGCAGGACAGTGGTGAGATGTGCTGTAGGAGTGACAGATAGCTTCAAGGTGGAGGTGGGATTGCATCAAGGATCGGCTCTGAGCCCCTTCTTGTTTGCTCTGGTGATGGACCGACTAACAGATGAGGTCAGGCAGGAATCCCCATGGACTATGATGTTTGCAGATGACATTGTGATCTGTGGTGAGAACAGGGAACAGGTGGAAGAGAACTTGGAGAGGTGGAGGTATGCACTTGAAAGAAGAGGAATGAAAGTCAGCCGTAGTAAGACAGAGTACATGTGTGTGAATGAGAGGGAGGCCAGTGGAACAGTGAGGCTACAAGGAGCAGAGGTCACAAAGGTGCAGGACTTCAAGTACTTGGGGTCCACTGTCCAGGAAAATGGGGAATGTGGTAAAGAGGTGAAAAAGAGAGTCCAGGCAGGATGGAGTGGATGGAGAAAAGTTTCAGGAGTGATTTGTGACAAAAAGGTGTCAGCAAAGGTCAAAGGAAAAGTTTACAAGACAGTGGTGAGACCAGCTATGTTGTATGGTCTGGAGACAGTGTCATTGACAAAAAGACAGGAGAAAGAACTGGAAGTGGCAGAAATGAAGATGCTGAGGTTCTCCTTAGGAGTGACAAGGATGGATAAGATCAGGAATGAGATCATCAGAGGTACAGCACATGTTGAACAACTGGGAGATAAAGTTAGGGAGGCCAGACTGAGATGGTTTGGACATGTCCAGAGGAGGGACAGTGGGTATATTGGTAGAAGGATGTTAGAAATGCAGCTGCCAGGAAAAAGACAAAGAGGAAGGCCAAAGAGGAGATATATGGATGCAGTTAGAGAGGACATGAAGGTAGTTGGAGTGAGGACAGAGGATGCAGAGGACAGAGTGAGGTGGAGGAGGATGACTCGCTGTGGCGACCCCCGAGGGAACAGCTGAAAGAAGAAGAAGAAGACAATTTAAAAAACAAAATATCAACTTAGATGAACAATGCCTCACTCCAGTGTGTTAGCTTGAAGCTTCACCAGTTTTGTGTCTTCATTATTTTTATTCTCCTTTTTGGATGTTCAGACATGAAGTTGTCAAAATAAATCCACTTACAGTATCCGTTGAGAGTCACTGCAGTCTTCTTCGTATCTCACTCCTGTCTGTGCACATCACTCTTACCGTTGAGCATGACGTGACGGCTGCCATGTCAGCAACATCTCTGTTCTCACTCTCTGGAGCCCGCTGGGGGTTTTCCCTGGGGTGGGCAGAAAACGAGTGCCCCCGTGTCTGAGTGGCCATAACCTTGCCACCAGCTTGTATGAATATGTCGTTGTTTTTCTTCAGTTCTTTTTTTTTTTTTTTACAACTCTAAAGACTTAAACAATGATGACTTGAGCCATGCAGAGCACACCTCAGGGAAAATTCAGCGGGAATAAAAATAACAAGTGGGTTTTTGACCGCTGTAAGATGTGAGCATGCTGGCACCGAGCTAAAAGCCTGAGCAGATTTTGCCCCCACACCCCTCCGGTTCATTAGATTAGGCTGTCTCGTGTTCAGGAAGTGCTGAAAGGCACTGCAGATTGTATCTGCACAAAATGCCATCCTTACGTCCAGAGACATTTGCCAGTCATGGACTCTGAATCTCCAAAGTAGTTTTCAATCCAGTTAAGGCTAGATATTGTGGTTGTCTCTTTATGGCCCCCCTGCTGAGGGCTCTTATTGGAAGAGTTAAGTATGAGAAAGCCTGTGTTGGTATTTGTGTGGTTGCTCATCAGCGCACCGCACATGAATTTCTCTAAATTATTTATTTTCCTGACATCACCATATGGTGCTGGAACTTGTTTGTCTTGGAGCGTGCCGGAGAAGCGCAAGTCTGAGTCGGAGTTGCTTCTTGTGTGCGTACATGGGAGACCGTCTTCAAACAGTGTCTGCTTTTTGTTATTTCTTTTCGCTTTGTTGATGCAATTCTCTGCAACGTTCTGATCAACTTGAGAGCAAAATGATAATAACTGGGCCAAAATGCGGTGCTGATTCAAAGGTAGGAGCGCTGCCACTGGTCTGCAGCTGATGAAGCAAATGAGCGAGAGCTGAAAAAGGCCCTGACCAAAAAAAATAAAATAAATTAAGCCCTGATCTTTTTTTGAAATGCCACAATTAATTGCTATGCGTTGTCCCAAATGCACGGATGATTAAATGTGCTCCTAAACCGCCCTGATTTGTGGGGGCACCTTGCCCATTTTATTTGCCACTGTTAACATTTTCATTCCTGCATTATGCATGGTGCTGTGGGGCAAGGAAGTGCTGCAAACAAATGGCCTGAGGGATCAGTGTAAACACGGCGTGCCATAACGGGCGGGGGGCGAGAACACCAACTGTTCAGCGCAGACTCCCTCAGCAAGCCTTCGCTGCCAAACTAGACACTAACTAGACAGCTTGGCAGTGTCCAAACACATCGCCGCTGTGGTCGAGGCTCAGTAAGTTCAGAAAGTTGACTGAAAATGATCACACAGAATGTAAGGACATGGTTTGGACTGGAAGCAACAGAACACGCTCAGCTGTATCTTTATTAGTCAACAATAAAACACATGTCCAATTTAATATTTCTATCTCTCTAATGCAATGTGATTCCTCCACCTTGTGAATCTTTAAACTTGAGGTCACTTCTACTAGTTAAGGATGACAGCCGATGCGGTGCGGTGCTGGCTGCTCTGCGTTCAGGGATTTTTAGTTCTTTATGGCAATAATCAGTGACTGATGGAAGCCTTAGTGTTTTATGAAGGCGTGCCAAATGACATGCGCTCCCTTTTGAACATGAAACACTGCGGAGTAGAAATATGAAATTTCACATTAGAGGCACATTAAGGCTGTGATTGGGATTTACTTGATCTGGGATCTTGGCTCTTAGAAGTGCAACGCTGCACACAGGACCTGCCGGAGCTGTCAGCTGTCACGGCACTGGCCCGGAGCCTCACTCTTGGCAGGTCTCCACCCTCTTACCTCCAGCTGACAATGCAAATACAGGCAAAGTATGTGTAGCTGCTGGACAACTCTGTATACGCGCATGTAATTCCACATGAAAGACAAGTTAAGTCTGGTATGAGCTGATCATTAGGACGATGAGCTCTTTTACAGAGACTGTCTACTGTTTGTTTCAGTCATAAAGCAGTCTCCCCACTTCTTACCAGGATGTGCATGATTTTTCTTTATCGCAGCCCCCAGATATTGTTTTTTATGACTTGACCTTTTGAGACGTTATTATTTTTTGATGAATAACTGTTTACTCTCAAAGCAGTTATTAAACAAGTATCCATAAGTATTTTTTTCTGACACCCCNTTTTTGTGAAAATGGAGAGTCTGTTTTAGTGGATTGGAGAGCGGTGTTAAATAGATGGCAACCAGTTCATTAGAAAGCCTTTCAGAGCATGAAAAATGACCTTTTCCTTCGCAATGGTAGTTTGCATTTGACGATAGTTAACTGGAACCAGAGCATACTGTACGTTGACAAGGATCACTGGAAACAATTAGCATCGCATCTCACTGGTTTAGTTGAGACGAGCTCTGTTTTCATATTATTTACACATTTGTGGTTTAATGCCGGTCTGACTTGATTTGGTTTGACAGAAGATAATATGCATTATTTGAATTGTCAAGGAAAGTGATCACCAAGCAGTACTTTTTGCTTTGCACTTTTATTACATTGATATGTCTTATAAATGGTTCCAGCTGTTGGTTTTGGATACACTGTCTGAGGTAAGATACTGTAAACCAGTCCATTTACTCAAGTTAATAAACATGATACTGCTTCACAATAAGGCTCCCCTTATATATACATATATATATATATATATATATACATATATATATATATATATATATATATATATATATATATATATATATATATATATATATATATATATATATATATATATATATATATATATATATATATATATATATATATATATATATATATATATATATATATATATATATATATATATATATATATATATATATATATATATATATATATATATATATATATATATATATATATATATATATATATATATATATATATATATATATATATATATATATATATATATATATATATATATATATATATTTACTTCCGGCTCTTGGCGAAGCAGGTCGCTTCTCTTTCTGCTCCTCTCCTGCCCTAAAGTTTTCCTCCTCCCTGCTTTTGCATTTTTGTCTCGTCTGCAACTCTTCAGCGCTCACTCGAAGCAATTTGGAAATGGATTTAATTGCGTGGGCTGTCTCCTCTATCGATAAATTTTTTTCCACGAAGCGCTCCGGACCAGGAGAACCGGCGTGCCCCCTCGACATGCATGCGGTTGGCTACATTATGGACTCGTGGGGCGAG
The DNA here is from genome assembly GCA_038048925.1 of Garcialebias charrua. Taxonomy (NCBI): domain Eukaryota; kingdom Metazoa; phylum Chordata; class Actinopteri; order Cyprinodontiformes; family Rivulidae; genus Garcialebias; species Garcialebias charrua. The sequence goes on from JBBPBX010039003.1 coordinate 15,590, forward strand.
TGGAAGTTAATGTGTCTGACCGTTCTTTCAGTCGAGGACGTGGAAGATCTGTGGATAATTGGAATTATGGTAGCAGGTGCTCTGCTTTTTGGCTTAGGCGGAGGGTTCTGCTACTGGAAGCTGAGGAAGACTACCGCGGCGATCAACGCGCTGGCGAAACTTCCTGCTCAACAAGATTCTTTGATCCGGGCTGTGACCTCAATGAACCAGCTGTTGTTCGAGCTGAATCGCACGATGGGAACAGTGGTGGACAGCCGCAGACCTGCAGTGCGTTTTGGGACTCGTTTACAGCCGACCGGGCTACATCAGGGGGCAGGCGGGGACCTGTAGCTCGGATTGAATGAAACCTCACATGATTCGGCGATTTGGACTGTAGCCTGCCCTGAAAAATAAATAATGCAACTAATCTAATCGGGACACAAGCAACCTTGAAAAAAGGCTGACTGCAAACCTCTCCTGGAGTCTGAAGCTGTTGGAAAACTGTCCCCCCCCCCAGAGGTCTCTGTGTGCATTCAGATGGAGCCGGCTGAGCCCATCTGCAGACTGTGCTTATCTGAAATGATTGCTCACAGACTTATCTCCCTGCTACGCCACCAAAATGCAACATGTCTTTTGTCTTTATCTGTGCTGAGCTGGTAGAGTTTTTTGACTTTATCATAGAATGTCCTAAGACAAAATGTGATAGATTCTTTTTTGAATACCAATGATTATCCAACTGTAACGTTCCTTTTTTTTTCCATATCTGATAGTCTGGCGGCGCGATTTAATTATTGCTGCGGCTTTCCGTGCGTACGTCCCTCTTAGGATGGTGCGCGTGCCAATAGCACTGTTTTGTACCTCGGTGCAAATATGCCAATAAAGATATATTCTATTCTATTCTGTAATTGGCAAGAAACTGGTCAGTTTTATCTCTCTGTCACTTAATCACTGCATAATAAGCTGTTATTAATGATTTATAAAGTGTTTATAGAGGAATTAATAACATATCTATGAACTATTTATTAGCCATCTATAAGGGGAGCCTTATTGTAAAGTGGTACCAAAAACACAGCAACGTGTTGCTTAAAGGTTCAGTCTGCAGTTTTTGGTAGAACGCAGCGCTTAGGAAAATTTTCATCTGGGAAAGCTTTCTGGTCCCTCCCCACTCAGAGCCATATATGGCTCTTGCTGTCGGTGAAATTCAGCTCTGCTTCCGAATGCTCCGCCTCCACTACATTTCCTCTCAGCAGCTGCAAAGTTCTGTGATTATATGTTAATAAAACGTTCTAAAAAATAAAATAAAAACAGGGAGCGCTGGTCCAGCACACCAGAACACCATGAAATCTGCAGAGCCGCGCGCAGCCACGTTGAACCCGAGTTTAATTCGCTCGTGACAAATTCATCCATTTCCTCAATTCATTCATGGACTCAGCTGCGGAGGATGAAGCGATCACTTGACTTTTGGCAAAAAAACAAAAGAAAAGTCCAGATCAGGGATGAAGAAGGGGAATTTAATACATTTGTGTCACATACAAAACAGTTTTGCATCGCTTTGCAATTATTTCAACGAGAACCTGCGCGGCCGCTGCGGGCTGGGACGGGGGGGGCGTGGGTTAGGAGCGTGAGAAGTGAGAAGCTCTGTTTTTATTGGCTGGTTAAAAACTCTGTTTTTATTGGCTGGTTAACGGCGGGTCACTGTGGCTTTTTTGAAATTCTTATTTACCACCTGGAGAAGCAAGGGGACTATAGTTTTTTTCAGAGATTACTTTGTCTAACATCAGCCTGTCAGGAGATAGTGACAGAGTGAAGAAATATGTTAAAAATATATTTTTAGACAACTTACAGACTGCACTACAGAACTGCAGACTGCAGCTTTAAGGTTAATGGTAATTTTTTTGTTTTAGGGTTTAATTTGTCTTTAATTTATGCTGCCAAATATCAGATTGGCTTGTTTTTGCATTTTCTGCCAAATACTGATATTTTTTGCGTTAACTATCAAGGTGCTTCATGAACTTGACTGAGATGATAACTGGAGTTGCAAACAAACGAAAAGCTCAATGAACAGATCTCATCTTTTTAACTTATAAAATATAGAACTCAAAGGAAAAAAGTAAAATTTTTATGCAGCAATATTGCATCTTTGTTTTTTTGTTGTCATTTTGAAGTTGGAGAGAAAATATTCAACATTTTGCATTGCTCTTAATCTTTTGAGTATAATTTGCTGTCCTCATCAGAAATTTCACTCCCACTCTGTGGTGTTTTTTTATTTTTTATAAAAAGATTTAAAAAAATAAAATAAACACATGCGGTTGAAGAGAGCAAATATTTAAGGTATCTGCAAATGTGATGCACATCTGTCAAACAGCCCAAGGGTGAAAACCAGCACATAACGAGACAACAAATGCTGATCCGGGACTTCTCTGTGGCAAAATAAAATATGGCTCAAGTTTTCATTAAGGTGCTATTGATTAGCTTTTCCTGGCAATGAATTATGGACGACATTAAATAAAAGGGAAAATATTTTTACGACTTTGCTTAGGCCATGCCAGATTCTCCTTTTAGCCTCTTGCATGCTCGCCCTGACAGGCATCTTGTTTTCTTTCAAATTCTTGTGGTTTTTGTGAGATATATTTAAAAAAAAGTTATTCATCCCTGATTATCTTTGTTGTTCTAAATATCTGCTGAATGGTTCATCGAAACAGACTGCAGAAAGGTCTGGTTTTGAAGAACGGGAACTTTTGTTAACGTTACAGCTGTCATTTTCAGACTTTCTTATCATTATGTTCCATCAATTAATGTTGCTGCATTTTCTTGAAACGCTCTCTTGAAAATGTTTTATGGAAACAGCACATGCATTCTGTCTGACACCATTTTTCTGACACCATTTTTAACTGTTAAATAGCTGTTAAAACTGAGCCTTGTGGTACACCATTTTTAACAGCTATTTAACAGTTAAAAATGGTGTACCACAAGGCTCAGTTTTAGGACCAACTCTCTTTACAATCTACATAGCTAATGTAGGTCACTGCATCCCTGATGCATCCTTACATTTCTATGCTGATGATACAGTTGTTTATTGCCGAGCTAAAACAGTAGCTAAGGCTTTCCAGTTACTGCAATCCGCTTTTGACATCATCCAGTCAGATTTGTTCCGTCTCAAACTTGTCCTAAATGCTGATAAAACAAAAGGGATGTTTTTTTCAAATAGGAAGGCGGTTCCAGCAGATCCTCCTCTGATTTTTTCTTCAAATGGTGTCCCTATTGAGTTTGTTGATTCCTATAAATATCTGGGTATCCTGATCGATTCACATCTCTCTTTTAAACTCCACGTGGAAAACCTAGTGAAGAAATTGAAAGTTAAACTGGGTTTCTTTTTCAGAAACAGATCCTGTCTAACACTGAATGTTAGGAAACGCCTTGTATCCGTGACTTTCCTTCCCTCCATTGATTACGGTGACATTCTCTACATGAATGCTCCTACAAGCACCCTGCGGATGTTGGATGTGGTCTATCATGGTGCACTAAGATTCATAACTGGTTGTGATTATCGTACCCACCACTGCACCCTGTATTCACTGGTTAATTGGACATCATTAACCTCACGCAGACTCTACCACTGGTACATTTTCATCTTTAAATCACTTCTTGGTCTGCTGCCCTCATACATCTCCTCCTACATGTCTTTGCGTGAGTGCAGCTACAGCGTGCGCTCTCAGGACATGATTACCTGCAGTGTTCCGTCAGTGAGGACTGAACTTGGAAAAAGGGCCTTCTCCTACTCTGCTCCTGCTTCATGGAATATCTTACAAAAAGATCTGAAGCTCTCGACCTTGACTTCTCTAAATGGTTTTCAGAATCTGTTGGAATCCTGGCAAAAACCAATGCAGATTTGTTCCTGTCTTTGATTTTATACGTCTACCTTATAATGTTTTGCTAGTTTTTTGATACTTTGTTAAAAAAAAAAAAAAAAAAAAAAATATATATATATTTTGTTTTTTTCTCTCTTTTTGTTTTCTATTGTTTATTGTTTGTTTGTTTATTGTTTAATGAAATTCTATCACTGCTGTTCATTGTTCTTTAGTTTTAGCAGGTCGCTTTCGTAAATGAGCCCATGAGGTTCAAAAGATTTACCTGACTAAATAAAGGTTGAATGAATGAATGAATGTCTATTGCTGGTTCTCTGGGAACTGGACTACCTCAACTGTAGTTGCCATTTCATTATTTAAAGCTCCACTGACATGTTCTTTTAACTTTTCAAAAAATGGCACAACATATATAAATATTAAGATAGACCTCTGACCGTTTTTGCTAAAATAATGTTAAATGAATGAAAATTTCTCTCAAAATAGTTTAAAATTAGCGCCGTTTCTTTAGACCGTAAATCCGGATCTTCCGGTCACGTGTCAGCATTCCTGTTTGTGACGTCACGTCCGATACTGAACTCTGCTCAAACGACAAAAATATAGACGCATCCGTCGAATTTAGCCATTTAAAACTACATTATAGCGAAGCCAAATCGCTATAATGTAGTTTTAAATGGCTAAATTCGACGGATGCGTCTATATTTTTGTCGTTTGAGCAGAGTTCAGTATCGGACGTGACGTCACAAACAGGAATGCTGACACGTGACCGGAAGATCCGGATTTACGGTCTAAAAAAACGGCGCTAATTTTAAACTATTTTGAGAGAAATTTTCATTCATTTAACATTATTTTAGCAAAAACGGTCAGAGGTCTATCTTAATATTTATATATGTTGTGCCATTTTTTGAAAAGTTAAAAGAACATGTCAGTGGAGCTTTAAGTAATCAATCAAATACATGTAATCAGTTGATTAAATACTAGTCAAATATACAGTACATCCTCAGTCCACTCTTGCACTCTCTATTCACACATGACTGTACCGCCAGGTACATCTCTAACGTCATCCTCAAGTTCACTGATGACACCCCCATCTTGGGCCTCATCAACAACAACGACAAGAGTGGTGACAGAGATGAGGTGAAATCACTGACCAGCTGGTGTCAGGAAAATTACCTCTCTGAATGTCAGCAAAACAAAGGAGATGATAGTGGACTTGAAGAAACAGCGTGGAGGTCATTACTCCAGCATCTACATAAACAATGCTGAGGTGGAGCAGGTCAGCAGCTTGAAGTTCCTCGGCGTTCACATTAATGAGGATCTATCCTGGACTTTACATACAGACATTGTAGTCAAGAAAGCCGGCATTACATCTTTGCCCCAGTCACTAGACAGAAAGCGTTCCAGTGTGGGAAGCTTTCTGTCCGGTGACTGGGGCAAAGATGTAGTCCGATGTACTACTGTAAAGAAAGAAAGCCCAACAAAGACTTTACTTCCTAAGAAGACTAAAGAAGTTTGGTATGAACACCAGCATCCTCACCAACTTCTATAGGTGCACCATTGAGAGTGCTGACAGGCTACATCACAGGGTGGTATGGGAACTGCACCAGTCAGAGCCAGAAAGCTCTACAGAGGGTGGTGCAACCAGCAGAGGACACTGGTAGCAGTCTCCACTCCATCCAGGACATCTACTTCAGCCACTGTTTGCATAAAGCACGCAGCATCCTTAAGGACCACACCCACTCAGCAAAAGGACTCTTCCATCCACTACCCTCATGCAGACGATACAGGATCTACCATCGCGCATGAAAAGACTCAAAGACAGTTGTTAGCTGTCAGATAATGAACTATTGACAATAACCCAATAAGTCTCAGTCGGGTTATCTGGACAGAAACTGTCCAGATGACCCGACTGAGACTTATTGGATTTGGTACCTGGATTATTGAGCATGAACTTTCTTATTGACAATAACATTGCACCGAGCCACATCTGTGACACCTAATATTTAAATTGTTGCTGCACTATGTGGCTGTGTCATGTATGTATCTATGTTTCCATCATAATTCATCTCAATAACCGTGTTTCCATCTATTTTCATTTCGAATTTTGAGCTTATTTTTGAAATCTCGCAAAAATGTAAATACAAATTAAAGCTGCAGTATGTAGCTTTTTTTATGAACATATTTCTTCACTCTGTCACTACCTCCTGACAGACTGATGTTAGCCAGGTAATCTCTGAAAAAAAATTAAAAAAAATATTGTCCCCTTGCTTCTCCAGGTGGTAAATAAGCATTTCTAAAAAGAAAAGGTGACCCGCCATTTTCCAGCCAATAAAAACAGAGTTTGTAACCAGCCAATAAAAACAGAGCTTGAATTTGAATCAGCCAATAAAAACAGAGCTTGAATTTGAAATTCAACAGACCACAAGGGGGCAGAGCCACATATGGCTCTGAGGGGGAGGGATCAGAATGCTTTGCCTGTTGAAAATATTTCTAACTGCTGCAGTTCTACAGAAACTGCATACTGAACCTTTAATGCGGATCAGAAGTGTTTCCATCTACTGGCTTGTAGCTCATCTACCAAGCCACGCACAGCGTCATTACGTCAGACGTCAGCGTCATTACGTCAGACGTCAGCGTTGCGCATGTCTACAGTAAACAGGAAGTAGCGGTTGAAAACAGAACCCGACCACACATCTCGTCAAAATGGAGAGAATATTTCAGGTACGTGTTGCTATCGGGCAAGTTGTATTTATTCTGTCATGCCAACTAGTTTTAGCGATGTTACATGTTGTCCGGAGCGGAAACAGCTGATCAGTCACGTGACGTGAATGTTCGCTACGGCAGAACTGAGTCGGCAAATCTGTTTCCATCTGTCGTTTTGCGCATCTGCTCATTTTCGAAGATCCCAAAAACCACCTCAAGCGAGCGTATAAACTTTTTGGCGAATTTGAGGAAGTAACTTCGCATTTTGCCGTTTCCATTAAGCTTTTCTGCTGCGATACTTCAAAATGCGCACCTAGAAACCTTGATGGAAACATGGCTACTGTTACTACTCACTACCTGCATGTGCAATAACCTGCCACACTACCTGTATATATGTTAGTTATGTGCATTATATATCATGTGCATTTAAGCTAATATTACTACCTTGAAATACTTATTCATACAAATTAATCCTACTTGCACTGTTGCATTCTACCACCCGCTTCGGATGTTATCATTATCAACCATACATAGCGGTCAGATTGCGCCTCCTGTACCTCATAGGAGGTTTAAAGGTACGTTATCACGGTTACAATCGATGACAGCAGGCTCCGTCTTTAGCTACGTGGTTAGGTTTAGAGTAAAAGGGCTTGGGTTAGGTTTAGGTCTTGGTTAGGTTTAGGCACAAGGGTAAGGGGGTTAGGTTTAGGGTTGGTCCTCTGGGTCAGGTTTAAGGTTAGGTTTAGGAAAACAGTTACATACCGGTAAGCTGAAAAAAACAAAAACACAACACTTCCGGGTTTACGGAAACACGCTGCCTACTCACAGCGATTATAACGCGGTTAACGTTCTTTTAAACATGCTAGGAGGTAGATTGTGACAGTTTCGCCGCTACATATAATAATAATAATAATGAATTCAATTTATAACGCACTTTTCATTAATGAAAATCTCAAAGTGCTACAAGGTGCAACAGAATTAAATGTCAATAAAACAAATAATAAAACAATTAAAATCAATAACAGTATCAGCTAAGATCAAAAGTAGAATCATGAGGAGGTAGAGTATGCTCGGTTGAAAAGAAAGGTCTTCAAGCCGCTCTTAAAGTCAACCACAGACTGTGGGGCTCTCAGACAGTCAGGAAGAGAGTTCCACAGGCGGGGGGCAGACACACTGAAAGCCCGGTCACCCATGGTCCTTAATTTGGACATATGGGGATGATAACAGTTGATAGCGCCCATTTTATGGACTGACAACATCCGAATCCGCTGATTCTACAAAGTACAGTATGTTGTTCACTTTTTTTTTTTTTACCTTTCACTTTTTGATACTTTATTTTGTACCCTTATTGCATACTTTAATATTTCTTGTTTGTTTTAAGTGAGTTGAATCAGTTCTTCACATCCAGAACATTTCATTGCATTGTTGACCTTGTGTTAACCTGCACATGACAAATAATCAACATAAACATGTGCTGTCACTTGTTGTCACCAACTTGCACCTACAGTAAAATCGGCACCTTTCCTTTCTGCCATCAGAGCTTCATACATGCTCAATCACCAACATTCATTCAACCTTTATTTAAACAGATAAGTCACATTGAGCCTCGAAGACTCATTTACAAGTGAGATCTGTTGGACAGACAATAAACGTGGTGAAAAATGACACATACTGTTTGGAGACAAAAAAATTCTTAACACATTTTTGACCTCTGAAGGTCCCAATCAGCTGCCGAGGTCGGTCAGAGGCGAGTCCTGAAATGATGACAGAATGTTTATTCAGCTGGGCTCCTCTGAAAAGTCCGTGGAATTCCTCAGCAGAAAGGTTGGGAGGGGCAACAACATAACATAGTGGTGGAGACGGTGGGCCTGTGATCGGAAGATTGCCGGTTCAAGCCCCGGTACAGACAACATCAAAAAATGTGGGTGGAAAAAGGTGAAACACCCACACCTGCCTCCACCCTCATTCACCCTACTCTGGGCCCTTGAGCAAGGCCCTTAAACCCCACAATCTGCTCCAGGTCTCTTGAAAATGAGTTCTAGTGGCTCAATGAGACTACCTGGATAAATAAAGGGCAAATGAAAAAAAAAAATAAACATAAAAGGCAGGTGATCATGTAATTGTCTGAGTGTGAGTGTGCTCATTTGTCCCTGTGTTAACAAAATGTAGTAAAACTCTCAGAAAGTAATAATTTAAAGTCCATTTATAATTGATTAATTTTCGGAGTCAACTTGACTCAAGATGGAAGTCACAGCAACCTTTAGTTAGAAAAAAACAAATATGGCCATAACTCAGTCATTGTTACAAATTTTGACCCTAAAATCTGGAGGAGTGCAAGCTGAGAATGATTGTCATTATGTAAGTTGAGGGATAACATCAAGATTTTTATTTAAAACATATACATCTCTTCAGATGAGGCCTGTTTAACTATTTATAATTAGAAACCCCTTTCAAACATTTGTTTTTACAATAAAAAGCAGACAGTTGCCTGAATGTTGCACAATTCTGAGATGATGCATAAGGATGTTTCTGACATTTTGTTACAGGATTATGGTTTTGTTCTTTCAAGGTGTTGAAGTCTCTGACAGCTACTGCGAGCTGAGTGGAAGGATGATGTTAACCTCTGTGTTTGACTCATCTTAGTGCAATGTCTTGTCTGTTTTTAAAACAGTCAAACATTTGTTTTCTTGCTCTTCTGGAAATAATTATTTTGACACCAAATCAGTTTGAAGGCATGGCATCCTTCTTATAATTCCTAAGATAAAGGCAAAAACAAACAATGCCCCAGGGACCCATCTCTGCCTGATGCCCTCAATAAGTTTTATGCACGTTTTGATGATCCAAACAGACCTGCTAGCACCAGACTCACCTCATCACCAGATGAAGAGCATCTCAGGGTGTCCGCAGCAGAAGTGAGAGGCAGTCTCAGAAAGATTAATCCTCATAAAGCAACCGGACCAGACAACATCCCAGGGAAAGTTCTGAAGGAATGTGCGGACCAGCTCTGTGAGGTGCTGGCTGACATCTTCACCACCTCACTTGCACTGGAGTCAGTTCCCACCTGCCTGAAGACCGCGACCATCATCCCAGTCCCAAAGAGCTCCACAGTGACTGGTCTGAATGACTATAGACCAGTGGCCCTCACCCCGATAGTCGCTAAATGTTTTGAGAAACTGGTCATGTCCCACATCAAGACAACCGTCAACATCAACGAGGACCCTCATCAATACGCATACCGTGAGAACCGATCAACAGAGGACGCCATTTCTTCCGTGGTCCACACTGCTCTCACCCACCTGGATCAGAAGGACTCATACGTGCGTCTGCTCTTTGTGGACTTCACATCTGCCTTCAACACCATGATCCCCCAAACTCTGATAGACAAACTATCTACACTTGGACTAAGCCCCTCTATTTGTAACTGGATACTAGACTTCTTAACAGACAGACCACAGTCCGTGAAGATCCACAACTTCTCCTCCTCCACCATAACCCTCAGCACTGGCTCTCCTCAGGGATGTGTGCTGAGCCCCCTTCTGTTCACTCTGCTCACATATGATTGTACAGCCACACTTCCAGGCTGTCATATTGTTAAGTTTGCAGATGATACAGCGGTGGTGGGATGCATCACAAACAATGATGAGTCCAGCTACAGACAGGAGGTGGAACACCTGGAGAGCTGGTGCAAAGAGAATAATCTTCACATGAATGTGAAGAAGACAAAGGAGATGATTGTGGACTTCAGAAGGAACAAACACACCCATGCCCCACTGATAATAGGTGGGTCTGCAGTGGAAGTGGTCTCCAGCTACAAATACCTGGGTGTACACATGAATGATAACCTCAGCTGGAGCAACAACACCACCAGCCTGATCAAGAAAGGTCATCAGAGACTCTACTTCCTCAGACGGCTGAGACGAGCCGGTCTGAGCAGCCCAGTTCTCACCTCGTTCTACAGGTGTGCAGTGGAGAGCATCGTGTGCTCCAGCATCAACGTGTGGCATGGAGGCTGCACAGTTGAAGAAAGAAAAGCTCTGCAGAGAGTGGTGAAGGCTGCACAGAAGTCTGTTGGAGTCAGTCTCCCCACCATCACAGACATTTACACCTCTAGATGCAGGAAAAGAGCCACCTGTATCATGAAAGACCTCACTCATCCAGCACACTCACTCTTTGCCCCACTCCCCTCAGGACGGAGGTTGAGGAGCATCAAGTGTAGAACCACTAGACTGAGGAACAGCTTCTACCCTGAGGCTGTTAGACTCATGAATAAATAAATAAATAAAAAATAAACACTGCAAAATATCACATCATACTGATGCTGATCTGTTTTCTTGTTGCTGTGTTCATCTGTGACCATCTGCTCATACAAACTCATGTTCGTGCTGCTGTTTATTCCCACTATATTAGGCTTAGTGTATTACTAGTTGATGTTTTTCTTAGTTAGTTCTCGATGTTATTACTGTTTTTCTCTTTCATTTGTTGTTGGATGTAACTGGGACCTCGTGTACATAATCTCGTTTTCATCTCATGTACCACATGCGGTGCAAATGACAATAAAGACTCTCTGACTCTGACTCTGACTCTGACTCTGACTCTGACTCTGACTCTGACTCTGACTCTGATAATGTGAGTCCTTTATGTTGGAAACACAAAAGTACAGAACTTTGTTCTTCTGTTTGATATACTGTACTGTAGTCCCAAGTCGTTGGCCTTTTTTGTTCCTTTTAGGCCTAAGCATGTTGTGTCTGATGGCAATTATTTTAGTGAAGCATGGTGACCACTACACAGTTTACAGTCACATGGTTTAAAGCAGGGGTCTGCAACCTGCAGCTCTGGAGCCACATGCGGCTCTTTGGTCTCTCTGCAGCGGCTCTTTCAAGCTTTGACCAAAACTAAAACAAATCTGAATTTTATTGGTTAAACAAAAACAAAAAAGGAGTAGTTCAAACATTTTCCCTGTCATTTCTTTTGCAAATATGTGAACACTGGAGCGAATACAAGGAGTAAAACTTTAAAGGGGACCTCAGATGTATTTTTTAAAATTTTATGGTATTTCTGTGGGATATCCAGACCCTATTCCTTCAATTTAATGCACAAAATAATTATTAGATAATCAATTATACCCTTTTTAATTCTGCCATTTTTAACTTTCGTTTTGAACGACCGGTTTCTGATAGAAGTTCTGAAGTCCACGCCCTTCAAAGATCTGTTTACGCCCTCTGTAACAGCCAGTATCTGTAATGTGTTGTTGTTTTAAAATTAGCTCTTTTTTTATTACTCATTTGACTTACTGTTAGTGCTAGCTTAAGATAACTTACCGAAACCCGTCTGAGCGCGCCGCAATTTGCTGCTCCTTTTAGCATGAGACCACCCGAATCCGAAGCTAATGTTAGCTTGTTCCTCTTCCGGTGTTCGCCAGCTCCGCTCGTTGCACGCGGAGATTTTGGGAGTTATCGCTGTTCCAGTCAAGACAACACAAAGTTCACCAAGTGTCTCCCGTAAATTAATCCGTAAGGAGAAGGTCCTCGCTGCTGCAAGGCTGCAACGAGGCTGTACAATTGAAGCTCCGCTCCATCCGCCAGAAGCAGTGTCCCGTTGCCGCCGGTCCCTATGCCGGGAGTCCGCTCGTTTAATTTTTGCCGGCTGCGCGTTGGGAGCGATCGCAAATACACTAAAAATTGAACTAAAACATAAAAATAACAATTATACTTTATTTATAAAGCCATTTAAAAAAAACACAGCTGCAACAAAGTGCTGTACACATGAAATTAAGAACATATAAACAAAAGATGAGATGAAATCATGAAAAACAACAGTCATGTGTTTAATACAGAAGTGGGTTGAGCCTAACCAGGGGTTGCTAGGTGAGGGGCTGGACTCAGGTTTGAGGTGATTGGCTACGGCTTGTGACGTCAATAACTGCAGGAAGTGTGAATCCAGGTGTATTTATCAAAAATAAATAAATCTACTTAGAGTAAATAAACCACTGGGTGCATTTTTTTGGCACAAGGACTGTTTTTTTATGAAGTAAATACCCAAAGTTGAGTAAAAAAAACATTAAAAAGTGAATTTTGCATCTGTGGTCCCCTTTAACTTGATGCTTTATTTCTTTATATGAAGAACTGTCTACATAGTTTATAGATCTTTTTAATTAAAAAAAGGTTAAAAAAATTGAAAAATGTCCACTTCTTTACAAGAATCTGGTATTTTTCTTTAATACATGTTAAAAATCAGTAGATATTTTTGTTTTATAATGTCACCCCTAATGTTAACAAAAGCCCCCTCCAGCCAGTGTTGCCAGATAGAGTACCGTAGAGTTTTTCAGCCCAAAAATCTGTTAAAATCCCCCAAATCACGCAAAAACCTGCCCAATCAGTATATTGTTACAGTATATTTACTGTTTGAACATGAACGCACATCAGTAAGAGCTAAGGTAATTTACCAATATGTGGCAAAATAATAATAATAATAATAATAATGAATTCCATTTATAATGCACTTTTCATTAATAAAAATCTCAAAGTGCTACAAAGTGTAATAAAGCAAAGATCAAAATAAAACAAGTGATAAAATCAAATAAAATCAATAATAATATCGACTAAGATCAAAGATAAAATCATGTGGATGCAGATTAGGCTTGCTTAAAAAATAAATAAAATAAAACAAGTGATAAAATCAAGTAAAATCAATAATGATATCAGCTAAGATCAAAGATAAAATCATGTGGAGGCAGAATAGGCTTGCTTAAAAAGAAAGGTCTTTATGCTGCTTTTAAAGTCAACCAGTGACTGTGGAGCTCTCAGGTCATCAGGGAGGGAGTTCCACAGGCGGGGGGCAGCCACACAGAATGCTCGGTCTCCCATGGTCCTCAATTTGGTCCGAGGAATATGAAGGAAATTACTGTTCTGTGATCGTAGAGACCGGGTGGATGAATATGGTGCAAGAATGTCCTTTAGATAGTCAGGTGAAGTGCCGTGCAAGCAGTGACGGCTGGTATCAGTGGGCTAGGAGGGCTAAGCCCTCCCTCCTGGCATTTACAATAAATATTTTAAAATAAACAACTTCAAAATAACAACTTCAAAATTAGTACATTTTAGAAATAATGGCCCTCATGCACGAAAATGTTCGTATTCTTATCCTAAATTTCTCCTACTTTTGTTCTTACGAAGCGTTCGTACGAACATGCCACGTCAGATTCAACAAAGTCTTCTATCATGAGGAAACGTGTGTAAATGGCTTGCGTAAATATAATGAATCCCACCTGTTCTAAACAGCTGCGCGTGCCCGCGGAAATGTCATTTACATAATTTCCACCCCTCAAAACACCATATAAGGCCACGCTTCCTGCCTCTGACAGCAGGAAGTGTCCATTCATTTTTTTTTTCTTTTTTTTCTTCTGCTTTTTATCACAAGCGCTGCAGCAGGTTTCTGTACATGCTGGTCATCACAGACAAGGAGAAGGCAGAGAAGCTCAAACAGTCGCTTCCTCCAGGTCTGGCTGTGAAGGAGCTGAAGTAAATTAAAAAAGTACAAATAATTGGAAGTGTCATACATGAGAAGTAAAAAGACCTTCACGCGTTCGGAGGGAGGTCTGTCGCGCACCCCCGCAAGTCTCAGATGCATGTTGTGTCTCCCATGGCTCGTACAGTAAATGGTTTGATCTGACAATGGCTTCATTCATCTGAGCCGCTCAGACCCACTTGTGTGTGTGTGTGTGTGTGTGCTCGACATGAGTCGCGCGCGGGGGGGCCACGCGCGGGTTGCGGGGGGGTGGGCGCGTTGCGTGGCACAAGGTGTTCCACATGAGTCGTGCGCGGGGGGACCACGCGCGGGTTGCGGGGGGGTGGGCGCGTTGCGTGGCACACGGTGTTCCACATGAGTCGTGCGCGGGGGACCACGCGCGGGTTGCGGGGGGTGGGCGCGTTGCGTGGCACACGGTGTTCCACATGAGTCGTGCGCGGGGGGACCACG
>JBBPBX010039004.1:0-14729 GCA_038048925.1 Garcialebias charrua
TTATCCACAGAGTTGATGTGATCAGTGAAATGTTGGACTTCCTGAGATTTAATTTTAACCCAGGTGTCATCAACATACCTGAACCAATGACTTGGTGGTCTCCCCGTAAAGGATGTCAAGGCTCTCTTTTCTACCTCCTCCATGTACAGGTTGGCAACAATAGGAGAAACTGGAGACCCCATAGCACATCCATGTTTCTGCCTATAATATGCCACAATGCTGTGATTGCTGGTATCACTCAGCCCTCTGTGAATAGCAAACAACCATCAGGGTGCTAACGATCCATTGTTAGGCTGATGGTCCTCCTTGATCATGTGAGCAGCTGGTTTCAGGCTGTCATCAGCCAACTGGTTGTGTAACACTGTGAGAGGGTGCTATTTATAAGACTGAGCTGAACCCAGCACCTCAGACTGAGGAAGTCTTTCGGACGAAAGACGAAACGTTTCTACAATTTTTTGCTTTGTTTTGTTTTGTTTTTTTTGAATGTCCAGAGGACCAGACTTAGCTTTTTTAGATCTATAATGTAACGTTCCACTGTTTAGTTTACAAGTTTTTTATTTTTACTACAAGTGGAAAGCCATGGCCTTTGAGGCACAATGTGTTTATGTTTACAAATTTACTACAAACTTTATTTGCACGTTGCACTAAATGCACTATTACAGAATGTTCGTATTGATTTTTTGTTATTTAATACTGTTTTAAGTTATTAAGCAGGACAGAGGTCTGTTTAAGAAAGATACATAATTCTGTTTTAAGTTATTAAGCAGGACAGAGGTCTGTTTAAGAAAGATACATAATTTTCAAAAGATATGTTTGTTTCTGGCAATTCTATTTGCACTAAAAATAAATGGTTAATTGTGTAATAATTTGTTTATACATATTTTTATAATTCAAAAACACGTATCCGTATCACGTAACACTTTGTTGTTGCTTTTTCTTACGCTACTTTTACTTTTATACTTTTAAGTAGTTTTTGAAACCAGTACTTTTTTACTTTTACTTGAGTAAAAAGCTAGAGTTGATACTTCTACTTCTACAGAAGTAATTTTAAATCCCAGTATCTATACTTCTACTTGAGTAATGAATGTGAATACTTTTGACACCACTGTATACACAGTGTAACTTAACATTAAGGTTTACTTGCACTCCCTGTTCAAAACACTTATCTAATTACAAACATTCATTATTCAAATCCTTTGGTGATGAGGGACATACCACTTGTTAAACCAGTAAAAGAAAAATACCCCCTACCCCACCTAACAACACAAAAATTGAGAACTTGAGTTAATTGACAGAGCCCAGAGGAGGAACTGGACCTGAGACTTTTTTTTTCATTCAACCTTTATTTATACAGGTTAAAGGTGCAGTCTGCAGTTTCTGTAGAACGCAGCACTTAGAAAAAATTTTCCACAGGCAAAGCATTCTGATCCCTCCCCCTCAGAGCCATATATGGCTCTGCTCCCCCTTGCTCTGCTGAAATTCAAATTCAAGCTCTGTTTTTATTGGCTGGTTAAAACTCTGTTTTTATTGGCTGGTTAACGGCGGGTCACTGTGGCTTTTTAGAAATGCTTTTAGTAACACCTGGAGAAGCAAGGGGACTATAGTTTTTTCAAAGATTACTTTGTCTAACATCAGTCTGTCAGGAGATAGTGACAAAGTGAAGAAATATGTTAAAAATATATTTTTAGAAAACTTACAGACTGCACTACAGAAACTGCAGACTGCACCTTTAATCTCTGTGACTAATTTACAAGAGAGACCTGGTTTTAAGAGACTTGGCAGCATAGATGTGATGTGAGTCCAGTCAGAAGAATCCTACAACAGTTTGGAACCAAGACAAACATGCTGCCTGACTTGAATCTAATTATGCTCTGGTTGGTTCATTTGAGGTTATCAGTTTGGCAAGACGATCAGCAAAGTGCTCTGAAGAATGACAAAGCATCCCTGTGTTAGTCCAGCTCAGGTATTTGTCCTCACAACTAGACGTAAAGTTAAGAAAAAATGTGAAAGAAAATGTGTTGCTGGTTGTTGAGTTCTCATTGTGAGGCGTTCAAACTTTGCATTTATATTATTGTTATATGCTCGCTCACTTGCCTCATTGTTACAGAGGTCTGCATATGCCTACTCACACATCTCTCACTGTTTGAAACGTTGCATAACAGGTTGATTGAAAGTACCGTAGGCTTTTATTCAGGATGAGGTGGAGGGTGTTGGGGGGCCAGACTTTTTGAGACAGGCTGCTGTGTTCCAGTCAGGCTATTGAAACCATGAACGTATCTTTACTATGCACACATTAGAAGAGGCTTCATCAATCTGAACTGAAAGACAGGATTATTCATTCATTCAACCTTTATTTAGACAGGTTAATCCCATTGAGCCTCGAGGACTCATTTACAAGAGAGACCTGGTTTCAACAAAGAATGATGACAACAGCGACAATGGACTTTCCTTTGACACTCAACAAGACAATCATAAGAGAGACATACAGATTTTTTTTACAGTAGCAAAACAGACAGATTATAAGGCACATGTAGAAAACAAAAAACAGGAACATGTCTGCATTGTTTTTTGCCAGGAGTCCAACAGATTCTTAAATCCACTTAGAGAGGTCAAGGTCGAGATCTTCAGATCTTTTTGTAAGATATTCCAGGAAACAGGAGCAGAGGAAGAGAAGGCCTTTTTGCCAAGTTCAGTGACTCCTCACTGGTGGAACACTGCAGGTAATCATGTCCTGAGAGTGCACGCTGTAGCTGCACTCACACAGAGACATGTAGGAGGAGATATATGAAGGCAGCAGACCAAGAAGTGATTTAAAGATGAAAATGTACCAGTGGAAGAGTCTGCGTGAGGTTAATGATGTCCAGTTAACCAGTGAATACAGGGTGCAGTGGTGGGTACGATAATCACAGCCAGTTATGAATCTTAGTGCACCATGATAGACAACATCCAACATCTGCAGGGTGCTTGTAGGAGCATTCATGTAGATGATGTCACCGTAATCAATGGAGGGAAGGAAAGTTACAGATACAAGGTGTTTACTAGTGAAGGGGTTTCTCATTCGGTGTTCAAATGACCAGTCTCTCTTGTAAAAATGATGAAGATTTATTGACAGAAACACAGGTTAACAGAGTTACAGCATGAATAAACAATTCTTTGTGCACAGAGAATTGTGAGCATTTTAGACAGACCTTTCCTCGGCGAGGTTCCTCAAAGAATGCTGCTGATATCTGAGATGTTTGGGTCTCTGAAGATGCAGTTTGGGCTTCTCTGGTCTCTGATTGGCTTAGAGCACTGATAAAGAGTCCTGGAGCCTCTCGTGTTTGTCAGTTCTATGACCTTGTAGATTTATAGCTCTGGTGAGGAGTCTCCTGAAACTGTGTTCTTTGTTCTGCTCAGTAAGAAAGTTTTAGAAATGTACTATTAGATGTGTATTGTGTGTGATATTAATGTAAATTAATGTCCAGATACACTAATTAGTCTACTAGTATGTGTGTGGTTTATAAGTACTACTTATTTGGTTTGATTCATCTGTTTGTGTAGCTGTGTGCTCTGACCTCCCCAGAAGGCCTAGAGAAGCGCAAAGGGCATTTGTCCCCTGGGCCTGTTATCTGCATCAGAACATCCTGTTTGTTAGATCTAAAAGTGTGTCTTAATTGTTGTCTAAGCTACTCTAAGGCACATGATTGACATGATTGCATGAACATTTGTGATAAACAGTTGTAAATACCTTGATTTGATTATAGAATACATATGGTTCGCATACAGAATGGTATGGATAACTCTTCATCTCCCTCTCTCGACCTATCAAAGATAGGCCGAAACCACCAGCACAACTCCAGTCGGACCTCCTGAAGAGGACCCCCATCCCAACACCACATTAAAACAAAATCACCAAAACAAAAATCAAGGTAACGTAATTAAACCATCAAAATCAACTAAATCTAATCCAAACCCCATCTGACTCCAAAACCAATCACCAACCAAACACCAAAATAATAATCACACTATAGTCTATAACAGCCTAATCTATGAAATCACAAAAGGATAAATGCAATCACCACCATAACTCCCCCCTTGGAGTGCTCAGCCTGACCCCTCATCAACACTCCAGGTATCTGGACTCGGCCAAATACATGTGATCCCTCTCATCCGGCAGAGAACTGTGTCTGGTCTCTCTCTGACTCCAAAATCAACCATCCAGATTCACATCCAAACACCCCATTCACATCCCAAACTAACCCCGAACTGACCCCAATATCAATCATCAAAACAAAACCCAAAAACAACAAAATCATCTGAGAATTAATGTCATTAGGACAAATGCACACCTCTCCATTCCATCACCAAACACCACCCAGCCACTACAGGTATCTGCTCTCTGCCAAATACAGGTGAGTTTGTGCAGCAGGCGATGGCCTGCACCCCGCCTGCACCAGGGGAAACACCATCCCAACGTTGTAAGGATGGCTCGTCCTGTTGGTCAGTTCTGTCCCCCTTGTGGGGTTTTTCCTATTAGTCAGTTTGTACTTCATGTTTCAGGTTTTCCTATTAGTCAGTTTGTACTTCATGTTTCAGGTTTAGTTCCCCAGTCTTGATGTTTTCCTGTTAGTCAGTTAGTAGTTAGTTAGTTAGTTAGTTTATTAGTTTCCCTTCCAGTTTAGTCATGTTTAGGCTTCCTTCGTCCCCCTCTGTTAGTCAGTTAGTAGTCAGTTAGTTATTAGTTTGCTTCCTTCGTCCCCCTCTGTTAGTCAGTTAGTAGTCAGTTAGTTATTAGTTTGCTTCCTTCGTCCCCCTCTGTTAGTTAGTTCCTAGTCAGTTAGTTTATTAATTTCCCTTCCAGTTTTAGTCATGTTTGTCACTCTTAGTTGTTAGTTGTCATCCTAGTTACTTTCATGTTTTAGGTTTCCGGTCCTGCTCTGTGTCTCTAGTTGAGTGTCTCCGTTGATTGTCCCCAGGTGTCTGTGATCATGTCTCATCATAGCTGTGTGTATATAAGCCCTGTCTGTGTCTCATTTCATTGTCGGTGCATAGTCTAGTATGGTCTGGTAAATCCCTCATGTCTCTCGCCACAGCTCCTGTGAGTATTGCTGCCACGACAGCCTTGTTTATTTGTGTTATTAAAGTATTTACTTTTACAACCGCTTGCCTCTTGCGTTTCCGTCTGCACCACTGGGTTTTCATGCTCCCTGAGTAAAATCTTGACATTATGCACCGACCATACAAAAAGCCCAGCGGACGGAACGTTTCGCCTACCTGTTCGCTCGAGTCCACGCAGAGGGACGAGGCCGTCTTCCGTTGTGGTGGATTTCAGCTCCACGAGGACCGCCTGACGTCCTGCTCCAGCTCGGCTCGTCCTCCATGTCCACTCGTTTCCGGATGGACCTCGGGTGAGGATGACGACGACTTGTGTATCCCTCTTGTTCCCCAGTCTCCACGCCGCCAAAGGAGCGGTAAAAAGAAGAACCGGAAGTGTTCACCTGCACCTCCATTTTGGTCAGCTGATCGGGCTCGGTCCAGCGAGTTCAAGCATTTTGGGCACGACTCCAGCGCTCCGGTGGGGGCGCGTTCCATGGCCTCACCTCCTAGGTTTCCGGTGAGGGTGGACACAGACGCCCCACCGTCGCTCGCAGCGTTTCCAGCTTGGTTCGGTGAACCCGGTCACAGCGACTCCACGGGGGCGGGTCTTCACACCGCTCGCTCATCTCCCCGTTCATCTAGTGACCGGACGAAGGGGGGCCAGCACACAGGTCAGTCAACTGAACAATATACAGTCTCTCCAGCAGATGTCGCCCTAGGAGAGCCGTCAGGGGTGATGAACGCTCCTGTTAACTCACACCAGTTTCAACCCATTGACATTCCACAAGTAAACCAGACTTTATTAAAGTTATTCAACACTGCTAGAGAAGACCCAGACTGTATTGATACGGTGTTTTCCCGTATGGAGACATTTATATTGTCACAACCCGGTCTGACAAGGCTTCCTGTTTACCAGCAACTGCTGGTTAATCTTAGGTTTATGAAAACACCCACCACGGAGGAGCCAGCAACTCCAGACTCTTCAGCTCCAGTTCCTGCTTCTGTTTCTGTGTCTCATGATTTTTCTACTACTAGTTTTTTGTCTGATAACTCCTCACCTGCGGCAGCCAGCCCTGACCTCTTAGCAGCTACAGCAGCACACCCTGAACAGACTGGCTCTTCAGTACTTGCTTTGTCCTGCTCTGAGGGGGTCCTAGGTGACGCCCCTCATGTTTCGTGTCCCGAGGGGGTCCTGAAGGACACCCCTCATTTCTCCGGTGCTGTCGAGGGACCTGAACCAAGTGAGGGTTCCCGACCTGGTCCTGGACTGCGTCGTCGCCGTCGTGGCAGGGATCGATGGCAGAGAGGACCACCAGACTCTTCAGTTCCTGTTCCTGAACCTGGTTTTCAACCTACAGCTCCAGAACCTGCGGCGGCGGGTCGTCCAGAACCTGCAGCTCCAGCATGTCTCGAGGGGTCCCTGGAGGGAGCCCCTCATGTTTCCTGTCTCGGGGGGGTCCAGGAGGACGCCTCCCATGTTTCCTGTCTCGAGGGGTCCCTGGAGGGAGCCCCTCATGTTTCCTGTCTCGAGGGGTCCCTGGAGGGAGCCCCTCATGTTTCCTGTCTCGAGGGGTCCCTGGAGGGAGCCCCTCATGTTTCCTGTCTCGGGGGGGTCCAGGAGGACGCCTCCCATGTTTCCTGTCTCGAGGGGTCCCTGGAGGGAGCCCCTCATGTTTCCTGTCTCGAGGGGTCCCAGGAGGACGTCTCTCATGTTTCCTGTTGGCCAGTGGTCTCTCAGCCAGAGGGCGCTGCCCTGTCTCCGGCTCCAGAGGGCGCTGCCCTGTCTCCGGCTCCAGAGGGCGCTGCCCTGTCTCCGGCTCCAGAGGGCGCTGCCCTGTCTCCGGCTCCAGAGGGCGCTGCCCTGTCTCCGGCTCCAGAGGGCGCTGCCCTGTCTCCGGCTCCAGAGGGCGCTGCCCTGTCTCCGGCTCCAGAGGGCGCTGCCCTGTCTCCGGCTCCAGAGGGCGCTGCCCTGTCTCCGGCTCCAGAGGGCGCTGCCCTGTCTCCGGCTCCAGAGGGCGCTGCCCTGTCTCCGGCTCCAGAGGGCGCTGCCCTGTCTCCGGCTCCAGAGGGCGCTGCCCTGTCTCCGGCTCCAGAGGGCGCTGCCCTGTCTCCGGCTCCAGAGGGCGCTGCCCTGTCTCTGTCTCTGGCTCCAGAGGGCGCTGTCCTGTCTCCGTCTCCGGCTCCAGAGGGCGCTGCCCTGTCTCCGGCTTCGGAGGGCGCTGCCGCCTTGCTTCTAGCCATGGAGGGTCCCGGCGCATCGGACGCCTCCACGTCTACGGAGGGTCCCGGCGCATCGGACGTCTCCACGTCTACGGAGGGTCCCGGCGCATCGGACGCCTCCACGTCTACGGAGGGTCCCGGCGCGACGGACGCCTCCACGTCTACGGAGGGTCCACACATCGAGAGCGTCTCTACGTTCGATGGTTTCTCACCTGATGTCTCTGCGCCCGACGTCTCTTCGCCAGACGTCCTCGACGACGTCTCCTCGTCAGACGTCTCGCCTCTCGACTCAACGCCAGACGTCTCGCCTCTCGACTCAACGCCAGACGTCTCGCCTCTCGACTCAACGCCAGACGTCTCGCCTCTCGACTCAACGCCAGACGTCTCGCCTCTCGACTCAACGCCAGACGTCTCGCCTCTCGACTCAACGCCAGACGTCTCGCCTCTCGACTCAACGCCAGACGTCTCGCCTCTCGACTCAACGCCAGACGTCTCGCCTCTCGACTCAACGCCAGACGTCTCGCCTCTCGACTCAACGCCAGACGTCTCGCCTCTCGACTCAACGCCAGACGTCTCGCCTCTCGACTCAACGCCAGACGTCTCGCCTCTCGACTCAACGCCAGACGTCTCGCCTCTCGACTCAACGCCAGACGTCTCGCCTCTCGACTCAACGCCAGACGTCTCGCCTCTCGACTCAACGCCAGACGTCTCGCCTCTCGACTCAACGCCAGACGTCTCGCCTCTCGACTCAACGCCAGACGTCTCGCCTCTCGACTCAACGCCAGACGTCTCGCCTCTCGACTCAACGCCAGACGTCTCGCCTCTCGACTCAACGCCAGACGTCTCGCCTCTCGACTCAACGCCAGACGTCTCGCCTCTCGACTCAACGCCAGACGTCTCGCCTCTCGACTCAACGCCAGACGTCTCGCCTCTCGACTCAACGCCAGACGTCTCGCCTCTCGACTCAACGCCAGACGTCTCGCCTCTCGACTCAACGCCAGACGTCTCGCCTCCCGACTCAACGCCAGACGTCTCGCCTCCAGACTCAACGCCAGACGTCTCGTCTGTCGTCTCGTGGCTCGGCGCCACTGCACCGCATGGGAGTGCTCCTGTTTCGGGTGGACCCTGGAGGGTCGTACACTCGTCTTCGACGTTTCTGAGGCCTCGTCACCGACGGAGGCTCCTGGTGGTAGACTGCCTTCCTGTTGCCCGCCTGCCCGGCCGACCGCCTGACCGACTCCTACCTGAGGGGCGGCATCCCGGCCGACCGCCTGACCGACTCCTACCTGAGGGGCGGCATCCCGGCCGACCCCCTGACCGTCTCCGTCCTGAGGGGCGGCATCCCGGCCGTCCGCCTGACCGACTCCTACCTGAGGGGCGGCATCCCGGCCGACCCCCTGACCGTCTCCGTCCTGTGGGGCGGCATCCCGGTCGTCCGCCTGAGGGGTCTTGTGACCGCTGTCGACTTCCTAGCCACGATACCTAGAGATGTTTTTGAGTTTCTGGTTTTGGTCTTTGTTTAGGTACCGTAGTTTTGTTCTAGTTTTCTTGCCCTTGTGTTGTCCTTGTGTCCCTTGTCTTCCTCGTGCCCTCCTTCCTTGCAGTTTCCTCCCGCCCTGGGTTTTTGGGTGTTTTTTCTTGGGGACACCTGGGGGTGTCTTTGAGGGGGGGGTACTGTAAGGATGGCTCGTCCTGTTGGTCAGTTCTGTCCCCCTTGTGGGGTTTTTCCTATTAGTCAGTTTGTACTTCATGTTTCAGGTTTTCCTATTAGTCAGTTTGTACTTCATGTTTCAGGTTTAGTTCCCCAGTCTTGATGTTTTCCTGTTAGTCAGTTAGTAGTTAGTTAGTTAGTTAGTTTATTAGTTTCCCTTCCAGTTTAGTCATGTTTAGGCTTCCTTCGTCCCCCTCTGTTAGTCAGTTAGTAGTCAGTTAGTTATTAGTTTGCTTCCTTCGTCCCCCTCTGTTAGTCAGTTAGTAGTCAGTTAGTTATTAGTTTGCTTCCTTCGTCCCCCTCTGTTAGTTAGTTCCTAGTCAGTTAGTTTATTAATTTCCCTTCCAGTTTTAGTCATGTTTGTCACTCTTAGTTGTTAGTTGTCATCCTAGTTACTTTCATGTTTTAGGTTTCCGGTCCTGCTCTGTGTCTCTAGTTGAGTGTCTCCGTTGATTGTCCCCAGGTGTCTGTGATCATGTCTCATCATAGCTGTGTGTATATAAGCCCTGTCTGTGTCTCATTTCATTGTCGGTGCATAGTCTAGTATGGTCTGGTAAATCCCTCATGTCTCTCGCCACAGCTCCTGTGAGTATTGCTGCCACGACAGCCTTGTTTATTTGTGTTATTAAAAGTATTTACTTTTACAACCGCTTGCCTCTTGCGTTTCCGTCTGCACCACTGGGTTTTCATGCTCCCTGAGTAAAATCTTGACAAACGTCATCCGCCTCCCTAGGAGCAATCATCTTTAAGATCCTCACCCGTGCCCAAGGTGTCACACACCCCATAAATAGGTAGAACAGCACAAAAAACCCCAGCGGCAAGGCCAAGAGCTTGACCAACACCTGAGGCCATGACCCCCTCTTGAACCAAGACAGTGCATGCCACAGCCCTGTGTGCACCACCTCCGTCTGATGCTTCTGAAGCTCTCCCAGATGGTGCAGGGCCGCTGTCACCCTGACCTGTGGATCTAAAACAGACGCATCAGGTATATAGGTATAGCAGGTGTTCTCATCCATCATCTCACACACTCCATTTTCAGATGCCTTAAACAAATCCAACAGCAATCCATGATGTAAAGACACAACACACAGGGCCCACCGCTCTGCAGAGGTGGTCCCTGACGCCTGTACCGACTCATAAATGAACATCCCAAAGTGGTAGTCTAAAGCTTCCACGCGCAACAGGTGATCGCCGACTTTTGATCCCGGGAAGAAGCCACGCTTCCATTCCACTGGGACCTCTGAACCCCAAGAAGACTCGTGCTGACTGACGTCAGAAGTCCTCGACCGTCCTACATAATGAGAACCGTTACTCAAAGACACCAGGTACGACTCGTCTGTAACCGCAACAGGTGCACAGCACCCAGTCCAGTTTGCTGGCAAGGTCAGAAGTACCTGATGTCCACACACCCAGGCCAAAGCCTCGACCGGATACGTACCATTGCTACCAGGCACACCCATGAACTCCCTTCCTGGATGGTACACCGCTCGGCACCTCTCCACAGGGAGTGAACCCACTACTACCTGATAAGAGTCCTGATGATGGATGCGGTGTACACAGACAGGAAACTGTCCACTGGACGGCCAATCTACAAATTGAGCTAACACCATCGGCTGTGATAATGTACTCAACTTGCACCACTTAGGCTGACATTGCAGGTGCTCCATGATGAATCCTCTGGAGCTAATCTGCAGAACACAGAAGGACAACATCCGGTCAAGAGGTTTAATACGCAATGGCAGCTGTTAATCGGCAACAGGAAGTGGGGTACAGCTATAAGACTCAGACCTGTGGTGCCCCCTGGCCAAGAACCGCGCATATCTGTACCAAGAGTTCCTCTGAAAAATCTCAGACAAATTCAACGACAGATGATCAGCATCCTGTACCTGGGTCCACGCCCCTTGCATGAGGACATCTCTCTTATCCCTCTGATGAGGTACGGGATGACAGCTCGGATGACCTGGTATCACACAGAAATACTCCAACAACAGAATGATGGAAATGATAATCAATGACCCCACACCTCCTGCCACCATTAGCCTCTTCTGCCCCTCCGCCATGCTTGACCTAGTTCGATATCCTCCACAGTGTCAAACTTTGAACCCTGAAATGTGATGAAACACCAGAAACACAAATTCCCCCTTCTCAGTTAAATCTGCAGAACCTGAAAAGGTAAATACACATGAAAAAATCAGTGTTGAAAATCCAAACACCAAACGCATGCACAGTTAACAAAATCTTCTTTCTCTCCTTTCTTTTTTATTCACACAGGAAATCACTGGATCCGCACCTGTAAGGGAATACAGTCTTAAAATGAATAGATCACTCTCCCATTGAATTTTAAACCGGAAATAAGAAATAGATAGATAGATAGATAGATAGATAGATAGATAGATAGATAGATAGATAGATAGATAGATAGATAGATAGATAGATAGATAGATAGATAGATAGATAGATAGATAGATAGATAGATAAACTTTATTACAGACTCAGAGTCCAACCTAGATAAGAGACAACAACCATGATAAAATAAAATACAAAATACAAATAAAAAATTACAAAAAATTATAAAATAAAATAAAATAAAAAGAACAATAGAAAAAGTACCTAACCGTTCAGGAGGCAATCATACCAATGTCTCCAAAGCACAGATGAATATTTCACTGCACTATATTTGACATTAGTCAACAGTAGAATAATTCTATTATTAGACTTATGTAAACGACAAATAAATTTATACATAAAATTTCTTAAAACAGCCATCAAAGTGTTGACGCGAGCAGATACAAACAGTTCACTGGCACTGGTCCATCTGGGCTTATTTAAAAGAAGTCTTAGTGCGTCATTATAAGCCACCTTCAATCTATGAAGACTGGCTTTTTTAAAATTGCACCACAAATGTGCCGTATACAGTGATGAACAATATGATCTAAATAAGTTAATTTTCACTTCATCAGAACAGAATGCAAACTTACGAGCAAGGATATTTGCCTGAGCATATATCATTCGAACCTGACGGTAAATGTCCTCATCATCAGACCGACGGTCTGTCAACACATGACCCAGATACTTTACTAAGTATGTGTTGTTGTGTTGACCTCTAATTTAAGTAAAAGTAAAAATGTTGAATGTGACTAAAAAATTTAAAATATAGCAACCACTGGTTGACAGCTAAATCAACTCCCAGATAATATTATTATTTAGTAATGTAAAATATAAAGTGTAACCCTAATTCAAAACTCCAAGGTAAAGCCTAAAATCCAGTTTTAAATGTGTGATCCTTTAAATGTGCGATTTACAGTTTAAATTTAACTGATTTACCGGTACCCCAAATGCTGATGCTTTTAAGAATTCAAGAGAGTAGAAACACCATTACAATTTAAACACCGTTTT
The DNA here is from genome assembly GCA_038048925.1 of Garcialebias charrua. Taxonomy (NCBI): domain Eukaryota; kingdom Metazoa; phylum Chordata; class Actinopteri; order Cyprinodontiformes; family Rivulidae; genus Garcialebias; species Garcialebias charrua. The sequence continues at coordinate 12,404 of JBBPBX010039004.1, forward strand.
AGTCCTTTTGATTTAATAAAAAAAACAACCCCTGAGTTTTGTTCTTCTCAGATCTTTGCTGGACAATGCACTCTTCAGAGGCCACGTGGACGCCGATGCGCCACCACCCTTTGCTTGGGCTGCAGATTGCTCAAGATGATAACCCAGCTGGTACTTCGTTCATTTTTCCCCGATCCACTGGCAAGCAACTGCCCCTACCCAAAAAGGATGGATGCCCCCCCTTCCTCTTGCTGTTATTCTGCCTTTTGAAGCTGCAATCATGCAACTGGCTCTTCCCTCTCAGGGCAATAAGGCAGACAGGCCGGGGACCAGGGGGAACTGTTTCCCTATCGTTCTGGTCCACTCTTAAAAGCAAGCCCAAAGATGCTTATCAGGATGACAGGTGTTTTAAGGATGCTTCCCCACTTGAACCAGAACACCTCACGAACAGATGACTTCCACGGAAGAGGAAGTGAAACGATGAAACGACAGAAGCCCACACCTTCCTCGAACCCGTTCTCAAGGATGAAGATGCAGGACTGCCCACCGCTCGTGTGGACCACTCGCTCCAGTTGGAAAGTCGGAGCTCTCAGCCGTGCAGCTCTTTCAGAGCCGCCTCAACCGGATGTGATGACCTTTGAGACCCCTTTTCCGGACCCCTCTGGCTGTGCCTCTCCCTCTCTGGCGCAGAGCTTGTGATGTGCGCTTCGACAGCTCAGCTGTGCGCACCCCCTTTGGCTCAGGCCACTCTCTTTTAGAGGCCCTGAGAAGCACCCCGGGTGTCAGTGGACCTTCCGGCCTCGTTCAGGCTTTGCACTCTCAGGTGTGACAGATCCGAAGATCTGTAGATGGAAGCTGGACAAACAACTATTAGTCTCTCAAAAAACATTATATGCGACATTACAACAACCCTTATCCCCTATTTACAGACGTCCTCAGCCCTAATGGCCATTTTGTAAAGCCCCAAATCAATTAATTTTAGTCTGTGCACAGATTTCAGCCAATTTTCCAAAAGTGTACTAACATGTTTGAGGCCTAAAGTATTTCCAACATTCACTAGATCTGCATTACTGAAATGTGTACCATTATCTGATCTGATTTTTACAGGAAAACCATGACATGGAATGTAACAATTGATTAAAAAATTTTAGGACCGGTTTGTTGTCTTCTCTTTTAATTTTTTATTTTTATGCCCCTGGTCAGCCGGTGAGTGCGGCACGCCAAGCCATAAATTTCTGAACCCTTTTACCGGTTCGAGCATGTCTGTACAACCAATTATTATCTCATGACCCGGTGTCATCACGGTCGGAAATTTTCCTTGTTCACGCGACTTCCTCGTCTGTTGAGCCTCACGCAATGAACGCACGGCGCATTCGTGCCCAAATGTTCTGATCAGAGAATCTAAATGTGTGTGTGCCAACAGCTGAAGACAATTCTCTTCATCTGGTGTGTCCCACATGCGCGAGTCCTGCTGTTCCTCAAAATCCTCTTCTCTTCCATCTTCTGGATGAATTCACAATCCATCCTGCTCCACTTCAGCTCCATGGTCCTGTTCTCAGTGTCTCTCTTCAGGAGCCGCCATTGTTTCTGGTGTTACGACCACATTTTAGTTCCAATTGATTTATCCACGTGCGCATCCTGTATTTTTCCATCCTGCAAATTTGTTCTCGCCTTGTCATCAACTTGTGCTCTCCCCATCTCTGAAAACTTGTTCCTACTTCATTGATCCTATCTGCACTGATTACGATCCAATTTATGCGGCTTAGCTATAATCCTGAATTTCAACTCATCCGTTGTACTCCACCAGACTCCCAGAAACGCATTACCTCGAGGAGAACTGCCATTATTTATCTCACTTTTAAAGTCTAATACAAATAATTGTGGTGACACCAATTCCCCTATGAAAATATTCAGAAATCTCCTTTTGCTTTAGGCCTCAGGATGAGAGCCTTATTACTTTGTTTCAGAACCTTCTGGAATGGGGAGAAGTAGGCAAACAGAGCTCACAAATCAGTATTAACCTAATAATTATGTGGTATGCGGGGGCATGTCCTATGTGTTATCATTAAACAATGCACTTTACGTTTGGATCCTGAGACTAAGGCCCCAGTGCGACTCAACCGATTCAAATGGTAGGCTGACGCCTTCACGGGTTGCTGGAATGGGTGACTCCTGACAGCTGTTCCATATGCTCTGGTCGTGTGAGCTTGTCCATTGTTCAGCTTATGTCAGCTTCAGCGAACCGCCACCTAGTTCTGGTAGCTGATTCCTGCAGGGTGCTCCAAGTCCTGACTTCACTTGATTTCACGTTGTGTTTGCTGACGTTGCTTGGACAGTTCTTTTGTTC
>JBBPBX010039004.1:14832-30105 GCA_038048925.1 Garcialebias charrua
TTTCCATTCTTGAGTGAGAGGTCTCTCCCACTGACTGGCAGCTGTCGCTCTCAGAGTCACAATGAACCATGTAGACGTCAACTTTATGCATTCAAATTCAATTGAACCACAACCGCTACCCCAATCTACTGACACTAAACGCAAGAGTATCATGCATTTTGGTTGAATCCTAGCTCATGGCAAATTACAATTATGTGTTCTGTAAGAAAGAGGTCTGTCTGTCTCGTGCTTCCCCTCCACGCACTGTGTGCTGTCAGGCTGTATAATAAAATACGAATAATTGTCTAAATAATAACGCCAATATATTACCAGACCAAAATTCAAAAGTTATATCTTTCGGCATTTGTCTCCCAGAAAACACATCTCGTTGGATCTGGTCTGCACAACGGTTTTTTTTACCTCTAATTTAAAGTCAAAAACAAAAAATTTACAAAATTTTTTACATCAAATTTAAAGTTAACTTAACCTAAACTCAAGAACTGTCTCACCTCTCTCTAGAACTCTCATGTTTGTCTAATTGATGAATTGGCAATCTCTTAAAATTTCTAAAATAAGCTTTTTTCTCTGTGGCCCCCTCTCTTTTGGGGCCTGATCCTATATTCTCCGTCTCCTGTCTTCTGTCTCCACGTCCTGATTCCTGTCTTCGTCTCAACTTCCTTGTGCACCTTTCTGTCTCAACTTCCTGTTTGCTCTCTCTTACGTCAACTTCCTCTTCACTTTCTTCTGCGTCAACTTCCTCTTCGCCTTCCTGATCACCTCATCTCCCTCTGTCTTCACCTTCCTCCACATCTCTCCCAATATGAATCTTTTCATATTATTCCACATTTCTGGCCGCTTCTCTGTCACCTCCAAGTCCTCTCTGACACCTCAGTTCCGTCCTTCATCTCAACATCTCCACATGTCCTTTGTCTGTCTGAACTTACTGTTTCCTTTCTTCTGTTTACCAACATTCTTTTTACTGACTTCTGACACAACATCTCATCACCCTTCTCAACATTTCTCAAGTCCCCCTCAGCCCTTACAACTTGCTTCAACCTCCTGTAGGTGGCGACATTTGACTGCTCTTTTCCCACCACCTAATGCTTTTGATCTGATAAAGGTGAACTGCTCTATGTGTTTCCTAATCCCAGTACACTTTCCGTAATTAAAAACAATTCTTCATGAATTTCAATTTGTTTTAGCTGATCATCATATTTCTTAATTAACTGTTGATAGTCCGCAAATGTGGTACAATGAGCCAGTTCTGTTCCAATGTCATCGAGTTGTTGTTTGTGTTGGTTAAATCTAATTAGGACTAAATGAGCTAAATTTTCTGATGATCCCTCTGCTTCCTCAACAATTTTTGATGCTAGTCTCTTCAAATTGTTACACCTCTCTGTGTTTACGGTTTGTAAAAATCTGATTTCCGCTTGGATTCTAAGCAATAGTTCACAAATGGTTCCTTGTTCCTGCATGTGTGCCATATCTGCCTTCAAGCAACCCATTCACCCAAAAAGTTTTATTCCCCAAACACTCACAGATGAGCTGTGTCAGAAAACACAGGGACAAGCCTGTGGATCAGACTTGCCCCCCTGTTAGACAACACCGCCACCTGTCGTCCAAGCAAAATATGGCAGCACCATTCACCATTGAAAAAAAAGGAAACTTCACTTCACACTCTCTTCACACTCTCTGAGTCGACACAAACAATTAATGACAATTAAAAACACTGAAAATGTGTACATATATACAAAGATACCCCCTTTTGTCATTAATGAAACACGAAAAAACTAAAGAAACGAGAAAAGAAGCATGCAAAAACGGCCGAAACTCAAAAACCAATCAGCACCGCCATATTTAAAGAACAGGCGTGCACCCCCCTCTGACCACAACGGGTCACGCCTCCAGTGCGAATCCCCACGGCGAGTAGCAAGGTCACCGCAGGGCACAGCTGGCAGACGTTCCTACCACGTGACCGCGATGTATTCCCGCGATACACCGTTGCACGGAGGTCCACTCCTCCCAGTGGCTTCCGGTCAGTCCCGCGACAGACCAGGCAACAGGATGCTCGACAACCAAAAACAGGCGGCACGGAGCGGTCACACACGCAGTGACGTCACAGGAAGCCGGGAACTCCCCTAACGTGGTACGTGCAACAGAACATCTCCGCGAGTCCAGCCACTTTGATTGAAACGAGCGCACCCGGAAACGTCCAACGAACACGTTGCGACGCGCGCACGCCTCCCCCCTGGCACGGGCGGACGGAAACCCTTCCGACCGAGACCAGCGGCAGCAAAACCCACGACCCAATCGACAACGTTTGACCCCCCAAAAAACAAGTAAAAAAAACACGAACAAACCACGACGACACACACACGAAGGAAAAAACACGAGCACGCGCCCCACCCACGCACACGCGGCTCGGCACGAGACCGAGCAACGGGGACCGTCCCGCACATACACAAGCGTCTGTTCAAACTGAAACCTGTGTCGACAGATCAAACCAAATTAGAATAATTAACCTTAACTCGAAGAACCAGACTTCATCACGAGACTGGACTTCGTCTGTGCGCAGTTGAATTTGGGACAGTGTCCAAATTGTCGGTTGTGTGTTAACACACGGTCGACTCACCTGATATAGTCGTGTCACAGAGCTCCACTGCCTCACAGCTGAAGAGCAGTCCACGTCGCCCCATCAAATCAGAGAAAGAGACCAGGCCAGACGTCGGAGGTCACCATGTGAAGGGGTTTTTCACGGTGTTCAATGACCAGTCTCTCTTGTAAAAATGAAGATGTATTGACAGAGACACAGGTTACAGGTTAACAGAGTTACAGCATGAGTAAACAATTCTGATGTGCACAAAAGGATTGCTGAGCATACCAGACCTGCGCCGCCCGAGGTCCTATGGCAAAATGCTGCTGATATCTGAGATGTTTGGGTCTATGAAGATGCAGTTTGGGCTTCTCTGGTCTCTGATTGGCTTAGAGCACTGATAAAGAGTCCTGGAGCCTCTCTTGTTTGTCAGTTCTACGACCTTGTAGATTTATGGTTGGTGCAGAAGTCTACTGAAAGTCAGCCCTTTCGTTCTGCATGTTTGTTTAGTAAGAACAGCTCTAATCTATGTATTTAGTGAATGCTCTGTAATGTAAAATAATGTCCAGTTACACTAATTAGTCTACTAGTATGTGTGTGGTTTATAAGTACTACTGATTTAGTTTGATTCATCTGTTTGTGTAGCTGTGTGCTCTGACCTCCCCAGAAGGCCTAGAGAAGCGCAAAGGGCATTTGTCCCCTGAGCATGTTATCTGCATCAGAACATCCTGTTTGTTAGATCTAAAAGTGTGTCTTAATTGTTGTCTAAGCTACTCTAAGGCACATGATTGACATGATTGCATAAACATTTGTGATAAACAGTTGTAAATACCTTGATTTGATTATAGAATACATAGGGTTCGCATACAGAATGGTATGGATAACTCTTCAGCGGGGCTGGCAATGCGCTCCCTCTGGGGTTGCTTGGGCTCGGGTGTCCTGTCGTGTCGGCATGGCGCGGGTTGGGCCGAATCTTGGATGTCTGCTGCTCTCCACCCCAGAATGAATGGGCCTACCTCCTGGGTTTGGATATGGGCTGCCCCACGTAGGGGGCAGGTACATGTCTTGGACCTAGGGGGTATAGAGTGTGCATCGGGATTATGAATGGAACGTGTCGTTATTGTATGTCTTTCTGTGAGTGAGGGTGAGGATGAGGGTGGGTCTGAGTGAGTGTGTCTGTGTATGAATGTTTAAGTGTCAGGCTGGGACTTGGACTGCCCCCTCTCTGATACTTCTGAGGCTACTAGTGTCGCGCTCCTGCCACGTGGCCCCCTGGTGGGTGTTCCTTTGCCTGCGGGCGTGCTTGGGGCCCTCACTATCTGGGGTTGGGCGCTTGGGCGTTTGTCGGCTCGGCCTGGTGGCTGCCTGGTGGGGCTCGTGTCCTCTGGTCCTTTCGGGTCTTGGCCTGAGGGATGGGCGTCCCCGGTGCCCGGGCCTCGGTGACCGGCCCTGGGGCTACGTCGGTACGGCGGGCTCCGGCGGGGGCCTGTGAATTTGTCGCGTTTGACCCCGGGGGGTCATTGTATGTGGTCGCTGGTGGGATTCGTCCGGTTCTTCCCCTTGGTCGGATCTGGGGAGTGGGCGAGTGGCTCGTCCTGTTCGGGTGGCCCTGGGGACTCTGGGCTCGGGGTCCTTCCTGGAGTCTTGGGCTTTGATCGCCCCTTCGTCTGCCTCGGGCTTTGGGGGGACGGATCTCTGATGCTTCACAGTCGCTACTAAATGTTCTATTGGAGGAACCATATTCACTTATGCATGCTCACAACCACACACAAATGGATGCAGGGATGTATATGTAGATATATGCAGATATGTAGATGGGTATATGAATGAATATAAATGTATATGTATGTATACTGTATATATATTTGTAGGTATGGGTATGTTTATTTATAGAAATCTACTGCAAGGTCATGAAGATTATTAGTCTTTATGCATGTATGTTTCGTTGCTGTGTTCTGTCATGTGCTTTGCAGGATTGTGGACGGAGGTTGGGTGTGTTTGCCTTGTGCTCTTTTTGTGGATAATTGTTGTTTTGTTGTCTTACTTTCTCTTTTCTTTCTTTCTTTCTTTCTCTCTATTTAAAAAAATACATATTGGAGTGAGAGGATGGCTATAAGGTGAGAAGGGAGGCCATCTATAAATGGAAAAAAAAACAAAAAAAAACATGACATTACATTTAGTGTACAGTATGGTTAAATGCAGTGTAAACAATCAAAAAACAGTAGGCAGAATAATTCTGGTGACAGCAACAAAACACAGCAGACTGTAACTGAATGTACTGTAATATGTATTTTGACAGTGTGTTGAGGGATTTACCTTGTGATGCAGGGATGTTGCTTTAGCTTATAGGCTTGTGAATGTCCTCTCTGCATCATGGCTACTGTTGTAGCTTTATGCTTCTTATTAATCTTGTATGGCTGTGGGTCATAGTCATGCAGCTTATATTATAGGTGAAGGCTGAGACAACGCAGTTCGGGTCCAACAACGTGTTTATTCTTCTGTGTAACAACAAGACTGTTCACCCATTCTGTGGGCTCATTGACAGGAGTTATCACTGCTACTGAGGAAGGGCAGGGACTTAAAACAGTGTGGAAGAGATCTTCAAGGCCTGTGTAGCTCGTGAACTATCACTGAGTTGCCCGTAAAATTTAGTGATAACGTTACCCGTCGCTTAGTGTGTGGCAGCTGCACGCTCCTGCTTGTTGTGGTGAGGCTTGAAAAGTTGTTAGTCGAGGTTTGTTGTGCTACCAGTGTACTTCGGAGGTGCGCTGCATAGCTTACAAATAGTGTGGCTTTTGTCGAGTCCTTCTAGTAAAACCCGAAAACGTTCCACACTTTAGATTTTTGTCTGACTGATGTGTTGAAAATCTTTCGCGGTGACTCGTTAGCGAGGCGGCTACTATTTACATCCATGCTCGCTTGTCCTCTTGGTGAGCTATGGCGCATGCGTGAGAATAGCTTCGCTCTCGCGTTGTTTTAGAAACGCATTGTAAACCCAGCAAGTCTCGCGATAACCAGTCCGTGTCTTTTCAACCGGTTCATCTCTGAATTTGTGGCTGGTTGCTGTCGGTTTACGTGGCTGCTACCGATGCAACCACATCGCTAGCTTGTCAAACCGGATATCCGGTCGAATCGGTTAATCTATAACAAGCCTAGTTGCCACTGAGTGTCAGGCAGACTCCCACACTCATAGTCTTTAAGTCTCACTTGAAAACCCACTTCTATTCTCTTGCCTTTAACACGGTGTGATTTGCTTTGATCCTCTTTGTACTATGTGTTGGCCATTTTAGTTAGTTTCTGTTGCTATTTGTATCTATATTTTTATTTTATGTTTTCCTACCCACTGTGCTTGTTTGTTTCTATTGTACAGCACTTTTGTTGGCCTTGTTGCTGTTTTAAGTGGTCTATTAAAAAAAAATTGGTATGTATGGTATGTTCTCTCCATGCATGCATAGGTTTTCTCCAGGTCCTCCGGTTTTCCCCTACAGACCAGAATGTTAAGGCTCGGATATAGTCGCGCTTTGGTCCGCAAGCTGGAGCGCGCGTGCTACACGCGCACTCAGCCGTGCGGCTTGATGTGTTTATAGTGTCGCCGGCGGCGCATGGCAAAGTGCTGTTCTTTTACGGACCAGCAGGTGGCAGTACCCTCTAAAACCTGTCCATATGTTGCTGGTGAAGATTCTCAGTCGTCCAGGACATGATAAAATCAAAAAAGGCGTTCAATACAGGATCAACTGGACTTTATTTGTTGCAGAAAACGTTTCGACTTCTGTCCAGAAGTCTTTTTCAATTCTGAATGAATGAAAGCTGTGAGAACGAGAAGTTTTGTCCATATGTTGCAAGAAAGGTGTAGAAGAAGAAATCTACAGTAGAAGAAGAACTGTTTGAAATCACACAACAAAAACAAATGGCTTTCTGCTCGCTCGGGGAATTTAATATATTTGTATCACATAAAAAACATTCCTCCATGCGTCGCGACGCCGTTTCCACGACCACAGCGGCGCAGACAGCTGCAGGCTCTGGCGTGAAGAGCGAGAAGGCTGTCGGTGAGGTCCCTACCCGACCTGTCAATCAATTCGGCACGCGCGCAATGCTTGCAGAGTTTCAAAAATTTGGAGGTGCGCGACACGCGCCAAACCAACGCGCGGGGGCGGGGACTATGCAATTGCGTCACTTTGGCCGCGCGCTCTCTCGCGCCCTATGCGACGCGTCAACCATAAACCAGGCTTTAGGCTGATTGGTAACTCTAAACTGTCCATTAGTGTGAGTGAGAGAGTGAATGGTTGTTTGTCTCTTTGTCCCTGTGATGGACTGTTATCCTGTCCAGGGTATACCCCACCACTCTCACAGTGACTGCTGGACATGGGCACCAGTGACCCTCACGATCCGAAAAGGAAGAAGTGGGTAAAGAAAATGAATGGATGGATAGAATAATGTAACAAGAATCTGAAACTGAATTTGAAAGAAAAAGAAAGCTTTAAAGAGAGTGGTGAAGGCTGCACAAAAGTCTGTTGGAGTCAGCCTCCACACCATCATATACATCTACATCTCCAGATGCAGGAAGAGGGCCATCATGAAAGACCTCACTCACCCAGCACACACTTTTTGCCCCACTCCTCTCAGGAAGGAGCATTAAGTGTAGAACCACTAGACTGAGGAACAGCTTCTACTCTGAGGCTTAGACTCATAAATCTCTAATCATGATAACCACTGTGAAAAAAATCATATTATGTTGCTGTTGATCTATTCCATGTTGCTCTGTTCATTTGTACTCATCTGCTCACACATAATCATGTTCAGCATATTGTTTTATGCTGCTTAGCGTATTTTTAATTAAAGTTTTTCTTGATTCATATCTTAGATTATATTACTGTTTTTATTTTAATTGTATTGTTAGATGTAACTGGGACCCTGTGTACATAATTTTGTTCCACCACATGCACCACATGTGGTGCGAATGACAAATAAAAACTCTGACTCTCTGACGCTCTGACTCTGAAACAATTTTTCCATGTTTACCAGGTTAACATCAGGGATATTTTTGAAAGTTTACAAATACTCATCAGTATTGTTGCTGTGACAGTTTCCCATGGAAGCCCTCAAGATAATTAGAGATCTTAATATATGCTGATGACAGGCATCTCCCATAGCATCATTAGCCCTGCAGGTACTCCTCATTAAGCTGCTTTGATTATTGTCCTGTGCTACATCCCTATAACCTGTGGTGGCTCATTTTCATTTTATAGATTTACTAATACAAAAGTCTCAGAACAGCCATGGTGAAGTGGGAGCAGAAATATTGCGCTAGTTCAGAAACAGCCTCCGGAAACTAATGTAATTATTTAGCACTTCAGTTGGTCATAAAGGTGTGAGAAGAAAATGGGGGAGTTGGCTTGAGCTGAGAGGGTTTCATGTAGAAAATGTATTCAATTGTCAATATTATTTTCATCAGAATCCATGAGCACTGAGACTGCATAGAGCGTGTTTACAAATGGCTACCCCATCATAATGACATTGTTTGCAGTCTTTACTTATTTTTATTTCTTTAACGTTAGAATAATGTTTGTTTGCCTGTAAACAGTGACCATTACAATGGGTGAGCAGGAAACAAGGTATAGTCATGAAATTCATTCAACCTTTATTTAGGTAGGTCGAGGACTCATTTACAAGAGAGACCTGGTTACAAACAAAAAATGATGACCACAGCAACCATAGACTTTCCTTTGACAATCATTCATTCAACCATTATTTAGGCAGGTTAATCTCATTGAGCCTCGAGGACTCATTTACAAGAGAGACCTGGCTACAAACTAAAGAATGATGACAACAGCAACAGTAGATTTTCCTTGGACAATCAACAATAGACAATCATAAGAGTGGCATACATGTTTTTTAACAAGTTAAAACAAATATATCAAAGTAGCAAAACTGACAGATTATAAGGCAGATGTAGAAAATCAAAAACAGGAACATGTCTGCATTGGTTTTTGCCAGGAGTCCAACAGATTCTTAAAGCCATTTAGAGAGGTCAAGGTTGAGATCTTCAGATCTTTTTGTAAGATATTCCAGGAAGCAGGAGCGGAGTAGGAGAAGGCCCTTTTGCCAAGCTCAGTTCTCACTGATGGAACACTGCAGGTAATCATGTCCTGAGAGCGCACGCTGTAGCTGCACTCACGCAAATATATGTAGGAGGAGATGTATGAAGGTAGCAGACCGAGAAGTGATTTAAAGATGAAAATGTACCAGTGGAAGAGTCTGCGTGAGGTTCATGATGTCCAGGTAACCAGTGAATACAGGGTGCAGTGGTGGGTACGATAATCACAGCCAGTTATGAATCTTAGTGCACCATGATAGACAGCATCTAACATCTGCAGGGTGCTTGTAGGAGCGTCTGTTTCTGAAAAAAGAAACCCAGTTTAACTTTCAGTTTCTTTACTAGGTTTTCCACGTAGAGTTTAAAAGAGATGTGAATCGACCAGGATACCCAAATATTTAATCAACAAACTCAATAGGAACACCATTTGAGGATAAAATCAGAGGAAGAACTGCTGGGACCGACTTCCTATTTGAAAAAAGCATCCCTTTGGTTTTATCAGCATTTAGGACAAGTTTGAGATGGAACAAATCTGACTGGATGATGTCAAAAGCGGATTGCAAAAGCTGGAAAGCCTTAGCAACTGTTTTAGCTCAACAGTAAACAACTGTGTCATCAGCATAGAAATGTAAGGATGCATCAGGGATGCTCTGACCTACATTTCCTATGTAGATTGTAAATAAGGTTGGTTCTAAGATTGAGCCTTGTGGTACACCATTGTTGACTGTTAAGTAACTGGAAGAAGTACCATTATATCACTTCCACCTCTTCTTTACAGCAATAATGAGTTTGTTGAACTGCTAGTGTGAAGTCAGTTTTAATACAAATCTTATTACACTTCACTTTCGTTGCCACTGACACCAACACCACCGTCAAACTAAAAATATAACATAAACTTAAGTAAGACGGTGTCTTGAGTACAATCGCGACATAAAATGATATAAGACATACAAACATACCATTCTGGCTGACCCTTCCTTTCGAGCAGGGGCGGCCGGCCAATAGTGGGTGTCAGGGCGCCGCCCCTCTGGAACCTCTGGAGCTCTTCACCATTTGCAGACTTGATTTTTTTAAATAAAAATAAAATAATAAAATAAAAATATTTCGAAATATATGCATATATGTTTTTAGTTGTGTAGGATAAATATTTTATGAGTAATGATGAGTTATATTGTTTGTTTCAAAAAATGTTTTCTGATTGTGACGTATTTCCGGTCCTGTGTGGGCGCCTGCATCTTATCCATAGACTTTCGTTATAACTAGTGCATGCGCAGTTATGTCACAAGTTTACAAAACTATTGGAGTCTTCAGGGCACAGTTTTCGCCGCCCTGGAGGCCTGGACTCGTATAATGTGAGTTCTGCCTACTGACAGCGTGTTTCCGGTCTTCATTTATTTATTTATTTATTTGTTTGAAAATGAGCCATGCAGTGACAAGCAGGCTGGCTGCAGGTACGTTTTTAATCATTGAAAGCCCTTTTTCTAATGTCTATTTGCATTTCTGACTTATATGCCTCTCAACTTTAGAAGAAGTTTCTTTGTGAAAAAGCCAACTATTATTTTCAGACTATGTATGAAATATTATTGGACTGGATGATATGTGGACAATTGTAACGGCAGTCATTAATGCATGCCTTTTTGAAATATTATTTACATGTAGCAGTCAGCTCATAAAAAAAGAGGTGCAGCACGCCAGCATCATTTTGGTCAGGCAGGGAGAGACCCTGCCTGTGGGTTTGTTTACACTCGTGGGTCTGGTCCTGTGAGGAGACGAGGACCTGAGCTCAGCTGACCACACACACCACCTCAAATTATTAATGTGCTTTTTTGCCGTACTGCACAGGTAAGCGATCAATGAGTTAATAAAACGCACATGAGCGAACTGTGAGCGTAAAGTTTGTAACAGCTGGTGCGGTCTGTCATATGCTATGCTAGCTTGTTAGCTGTGCTCATGAATGGTGTGTGGTGTACATGAATGTAAAAGTTGCAGCCAGTTATAAACCCGACGTCTGAAGACTCTTGTCAGCAGATGAACTTTTATTCCTCCTCAGAGAGTCTGTTGTTAACTGTTGTCTCTTTTTGTTTAAGCAACAGTTTGTAATGGTGTCATTGTCATAATTCATGATGAATACATCTGAATGAATAATGAATAAACGTGGCTCTGTTCCACCCCTCAGTTTCAGTTATAAGTTGTGCTGTTGTTTCAAAGCTATACTGTACACTTAAAGTAACCAAGCAGCAGAAGGATATATTCATTGTGAAACAGTAATGTGAAATTTTCATGTTATAAAAGAGTGATTATATAATAATAATAATAATAATAATCATTTTATTTAAAAGCGCCTTTCAGGACACCCAAGGACACTTAACAAACCAATACAGTGCAAACATTATCAGTGACAAATTGAAATATAAAAATACATGAAGATATTAAAATGCAAAATAATAAAAACACATTTAGTAAAGTTAATGATAAGCTAGTCTAAAGAGATGTGTTTATGAGATATAATTATTTTAATTTAATTTTAATATGATAAAGATCACTGGGGATTGAATGAAGCACTGAAAGTTCTAGACCAAAAACCATTGAAGTGGCACCACTGAAGAAATATAATTTATTAAGCTTTGACAATTAAAAAAAAAAGTTCTTGTTTAAAATTAACTTTAAATGTATTAATGGTCTTGTCCCAGAGCTGGTGAGGATAATGATTTTAAAAGTCAGCAGCTCAGGAGCTGCAACAAGAGGTGCAGTAGTTGATGGAGACTGTAAACCTGCAAAATACAAAACCTCATTTGGTCAATGCTCCTTCTCATTTAAAGGTCCCCATATCTGGAACAGTTTACCATCAGCAATAAAAACATTAACTGATCTTAGAGTTTTTAATTCCCGGGTGAAAAAATGGTTGAAACAAAACCAAATCTGTGAACACTGAACCCCATGGGGACGGAGGAGCAGCTGTGTGTGTGAGGGAACTGTTTAATCCATTTAAACTTAATTACATTTTAATTTAATTTGAACTGTTTAATCTTAATTAAATTTTAATTTTATTTTAGCTGTTTTTATATACAAGTCCAACCAAGGACTGGGTTTGCAAATTAGCCTGTGGCTAAAACCTTTGTACAAGACAACGGTTGCTTCGTTTTTAACATGTAACATTGTTTATTNTTTATTTATTTATTTGTTTGAAAATGAGCCATGCAGTGACAAGCAGGCTGGCTGCAGGTACGTTTTTAATCATTGAAAGCCCTTTTTCTAATGTCTATTTGCATTTCTGACTTATATGCCTCTCAACTTTAGAAGAAGTTTCTTTGTGAAAAAGCCAACTATTATTTTCAGACTATGTATGAAATATTATTGGACTGGATGATATGTGGACAATTGTAACGGCAGTCATTAATGCATGCCTTTTTGAAATATTATTTACATGTAGCAGTCAGCTCATAAAAAAAGAGGTGCAGCACGCCAGCATCATTTTGGTCAGGCAGGGAGAGACCCTGCCTGTGGGTTTGTTTACACTCGTGGGTCTGGTCCTGTGAGGAGACGAGGACCTGAGCTCAGCTGACCACACACACCACCTCAAATTATTAATGTGCTTTTTTGCCGTACTGCACAGGTAAGCGATCAATGAGTTAATAAAACGCACATGAGCGAACTGTGAGCGTAAAGTTTGTAACAGCTGGTGCGGTCTGTCATATGCTATGCTAGCTTGTTAGCTGTGCTCATGAATGGTGTGTGGTGTACATGAATGTAAAAGTTGCAGCCAGTTATAAACCCGACGTCTGAAGACTCTTGTCAGCAGATGAACTTTTATTCCTCCTCAGAGAGTCTGTTGTTAACTGTTGTCTCTTTTTGTTTAAGCAACAGTTTGTAATGGTGTCATTGTCATAATTCATGATGAATACATCTGAATGAATAATGAATAAACGTGGCTCTGTTCCACCCCTCAGTTTCAGTTATAAGTTGTGCTGTTGTTTCAAAGCTATACTGTACACTTAAAGTAACCAAGCAGCAGAAGGATATATTCATTGTGAAACAGTAATGTGAAATTTTCATGTTATAAAAGAGTGATTATATAATAATAATAATAATAATAATCATTTTATTTAAAAGCGCCTTTCAGGACACCCAAGGACACTTAACAAACCAATACAGTGCAAACATTATCAGTGACAAATTGAAATATAAAAATACATGAAGATATTAAAATGCAAAATAATAAAAACACATTTAGTAAAGTTAATGATAAGCTAGTCTAAAGAGATGTGTTTATGAGATATAATTATTTTAATTTAATTTTAATATGATAAAGATCACTGGGGATTGAATGAAGCACTGAAAGTTCTAGACCAAAAACCATTGAAGTGGCACCACTGAAGAAATATAATTTATTAAGCTTTGACAATTAAAAAAAAAAGTTCTTGTTTAAAATTAACTTTAAATGTATTAATGGTCTTGTCCCAGAGCTGGTGAGGATAATGATTTTAAAAGTCAGCAGCTCAGGAGCTGCAACAAGAGGTGCAGTAGTTGATGGAGACTGTAAACCTGCAAAATACAAAACCTCATTTGGTCAGTGCTCCTTCACATTTAAAGGTCCACATATCTGGAACAGTTTACCATCAACAATAAAAACATTAACTGATCTTAGAGTTTTTAATTCCCAGGTGAAAAAATGGTTGAAACAAAACCAAATCTGTGAACACTGAACCCCATGGGGACAGAGGAGCAGGCAAGTGTGTGAGAGAACTGTTTAATCTTAATTACATTTTAATTTTATTTTAGCTGTTTTTATATAAAAGTCCAACCAAGGACTGGGTTTGCAAATTAGCTTGTGGCTAGAAAACATTTGTACAAGACAATGGTTGCTTTGTTTTTAACATGTAACATTGTTTATTGTGTTGTCCTTGTTCAAATAAACTTGAATTAATTAATGAAATTGAAATAACTCGGTTATTATTATTTCTGTTGTATTAAAAATGTTTAAATGAGATTAGATACTTAATATTACTGATATTTTGTTAATGTCTTATGATTGAACTACTTCACATTTCTTGTTATTTTACTTGGTGACTAAAGATGAACACTGTTCTTTTATGGTCCTGTAGAGACTCCCTCCCTACTCTTTGTGGAGAACACGGTGGCAGTGTATCCCAGATGGCCAAGAAACACCGCACACTGGGCGCTGGTGAACGTCAGAGTCAGCTACAGAGGTGAGAGAAGCTAAATGCATGATGTAGGTTTTTTTACAATGTTTTTCATCATAGTAGTTCTGTACTGTATTGTGAAAAGTGAGGAGCACTAGTCTACATACCCTGATGCATGCTCAATAATCCAGGTAGAAAAATCTAAAAAAAAGCTAAGTCTAGTCCTCTGGACATAAAAAAAGCAACAAAAAAAATTGTAGAAACGTTTCGTCTTTCGTCCAAAAGACTTCCTCACTCTGAGGTGCTGTGTTCAGCTCAGTCTTATAAGTCTACATAAGGCTAGTCTACATCTTTACAAGTGCAATGTGAATTTGAATTGTTGCTATTAAATGTACACATACTCATAAAATAAATAGTTATTATATGTTAAATAATTAGAAAGCTGACTAATAGCCATTCCTATCCTCTTGACTACCAGGAAAAATAAATATTGTCCATGCCCAATATTTTATTATTTATATGGAAGAGAAAGGTGCCAAAACCCACCCTTTCATATTTAGCATAATTGAAAAAGCCCTAAATCAGAGTCAGAGAATCTTTATTGTCATTTGCACCACATGTGGTACATGTGATGAAACAAGATTATGTACACAGGGTCCCAGTTACATCCAACAATAAAAAGTAAAAGAAAAACAGTAATAACATCTAAGATATGAACTAAGAAAAACATCAACTAAAAATACACTAAGCACTAATATCATAGAAAACATTACTCCAAACAGCAGTACGAACATGAGTCTGTATGAGCAGATGAACACGGATGAACACAGCAACATGAAACAGATTTTTTTGTCAGCAGCAACATGAAACAGATCAGCAGCAACATGTGATATTTCACAGTGATTCTTCTGGTTAGAGATTCATGAGTCTAACAGCCTCAGGGTAGAAGCTGTTCCTCAGTCTCTGTAGAGAGCAAAAGGAGTTAATTCAGTAATATGCTGTGGGTGGGAGATATTCAGGTTTACAAATTTATTATTAATAAAAAATACAAAACTACTACAGGCATTAATCTGCTCACAGACTCATGTTCGTGCTGACTCATGACCACTAGATGGCGCCCCCCATTAAAAAATGACCAGCCGCCACTGCTTTCGAGGTAGAAATGAGACTAATAAAGGACTTCTTAAACTTAAATTACTTTTGTACAGCTACTTGCTAATATCATGCTTTCATAGCACGTGCATCATCTTTCTTTGGGGGCCAAGCGAACGTGCTGGAATGCACTTCCTACTTTAGCCTTTCAAAATAAGAGTCATAAAAACAAAGAATGTGCATAATACAAAACAAAACATGTAAACTAAAACTATGGCAGTAAAACTCCCACCAAATCACTAAACTATTGTGATTTCACTTCAAACATATAACATTACAATAAAAATATATTTACATTTTAGCATTTACTCTGC
>JBBPBX010039005.1:9585-30105 GCA_038048925.1 Garcialebias charrua
TGTGTGTGTGTGTTAAATATCGTCTTGATCAATATTAAACTGCATGAAAGTTTGTTTATAGTTTATATTTTGAAATTGGCTTCTTTTCACTCATTTTCATTTCCTCTATAGCAGGGGTCTGCAACCTTTATGATCAAAAGAGCCATTTTTACACCTTCATGCACTAAATTCAATGTGTCCAGAGCCGCAACAACCTGCTACAACTGTTATCAACTGGTGGCCCATGGGCCACTTTAAGTTTGTTGGAGGAGACTTTTGTGGCCAGTAGGGGTGGCCTTATAAAGCAAAAAATATCTAATATATTTTTTTATATTTATTGATACTATTACAATTTTTTTTATTCATTCAACCTTTATTTAGTCAGGTAAATCTCATTGAGCCTCGAGGGCTCATTTACAAAAGCGACCTGCTACAAACTAAAGAATGATGAACAGCAATGATAGAATTTCCTTAAACAACAAACAACAGAAAAACACAAGAGAGAAATACAAAAGAGAAATACAAAAGTGAAATACAAAGTGAAATGCAAAGTATCAAAACTAGCAAAACACCACAATTTAAGACAAATGAAAAGACCAGATACTTGTAAAGAGGTGGGGAAAGTTTTTAAATTAAAAAACAAAACAAACTACAAGCTATGCAGACCTATGTATTTTTTTTAATTGTGGAAAAAAAAAATTAAGCATAGAAATAAAGCAAAAAGTTAAAGTGAGTATTTGCCAAAGAAATGACATGAAAACAGCTAAAACTAGTATTTTTGTTGTCGTTTGTATAACAACCAATAAACTTCAGTTTTATGTTAGTTTTAGTCAAAGCTTGAAAGAGCCGCATGTGGCTCAAGCCACAGATGCAGACCCCTGCTAAAAAAGTGTTATTTGCTGCCATCTACTGGTAAAAGACTATGTTACAAGAAGAAGAAAAAACAATTCAGTAATGAATAATAAAACAAAGCATATTTCAGCAGCCACAAACTGTATTTACATACTCTTTTTTTTTAAATTAGGACTCATTTACTAAAGTGCTCAAAGTATTTGCTCAAAGTCTTTGAAAAATCTCCAATGGAGAGGTGAATATTCGAGGTTTGATCAATCTCAAACCCAAAACATTTGTATTTCCGGTTTCTCCAACCAATCACAGAAAAGTGAGTCATAGATTCTGTCCAATCACAGAACGCAGAATGAGAAGTGGGCGTGAGCATCGAGGCGAGACGCTGACTGACTGACTTTCATGTGTTCGAGGGAGACAGAAGAAGAGGATAAGCGGATGTCACATAACTCAAAGGGAAAAATGTTTTGATTGTGACACTAAATAACAACCGGCCTGGGTTTTTCCCAATATACCTCTAGGCTGAAGGACGTAAAACAAACCGTTTTGTTCGCGACAAAGGTGAGCTGACAGCAGAAATGAATGTTAGCATATATTAGCTAAATCGCCGTTTTTAGGCTTCCTAACCGTCTGCATATTATTAGTCTGTTAAATAACACATAAACATTGTATCCGTGTTGTATAATATAATACGTGTGATTCACTCAGCATGAGCAGGACACAATGGTTTAGAGTGAGTTCAAGGCTGTCACCTTCTCAGTTTAGCATCACAGAGCTCTCTAGTGATGTCTAAAATAGACCACAGAGCACATGATGGCTTTCTAACACTGTTCATAACAAACTTTAACACAGAGGAGTGAAACTACATGTTTGACAGCAGAGAAACCCTGACCAGAACAAGAAGCTGTGAGGCAGCACAGGTGTAAAATTACTGCTAACAAATATTTAATCAAAACACTTCTGTAACACATTATTTACTCCCTTCTTTAAGTTAGAGCTAAAACAAGGTTTAAATGTTTCAAGCTACATTATAGTTTTCATCTAGTTTTCACAAGCGAGCAAAAAACTGTGAACAAGTTTTAAACAATCTAACTTCTTTATATCCAATAATTCTCAGTCGGGTCATCTGGACAGTTTCTTTTTTTTATAGAAACGTTTCACCCTCCATCTGGAGGGCATCATCAGTCATGCTCAGTAATCCAGGTACCAAATCCAATCATTCTCTTTCTTGTCTTGAACCACTTCGGCTGTGGCTGCCTGGGAGGAGTCGACGAGGGACAGGACGGTCCCCAGAAACCATCTTGGCTCCAGCAAACTGGTTGGTCCACTTAAGGTGTTTACTGCTTGGTGGGGGAAACAGTTTGCTGGAACTCCTCTGACTGATGATGCCCTCCAGATGGAGGGTGAAACATTTCTATAAAAAAGAAACTGTCCAGATGACCTGACTGAGAATTATTGGATTTGGTACCTGGATGATTGAGCATGAACTTTCTTAACTTCTTTATACTTTCCTTTTCACCTTGCCAAATTTTGTTGTCTTTATTGATATTTCTTCAAGCTTTTTGAGTGTCTTTTATCGTTTTTCTGTAGATTAAGAAAGTTTGTTTACCTTTTTTTTTTTTTCCGACCAGCCCTGGAGAAGACAGGAGGGTGAAGGCTTAAAAACTTTTTTAATGCTCGCGATGTTCAGAGTTGAATGGCTATAAAAAATAAAAAAAATAAACTATTTGAAAATGGGCAAATAGACTGTAAATAAGTGGAAAAAGTACCCAAAATGTTTTTGAAAAACAAACATCACATTTTTTGTAACATTTTATTTTACTTTATATAAAAAACACAAACTCATTAACTCTGCTTGTTTTCATTTGACTATTTTTAGCCATGGATCCTTCGCCTACAAGAAACTTGTCCGCATCAAAACTCAACCGATCCTCTCCGACAACAATGAGGCCGGGCACTTCCTCCCTTGGCTCATCTGCTACCCTACTGACGCCAGACCAGAAAAAGCCCAATCTCACGATGCCAACCCCTCTCTCTTCATCTCCCTCCACTGCTTCCCCTCGGACATGTCAGAGTCTGTATTCCCGCTCTTCCTCCCTTAACTCACTGACGTCTTCGTCCCCCCACCAGCCCACCAGAAGCCTCTCTCAGTTGGGACGATCTCAGCTCAACGCTGCCTCTACAGGAAGTCCCCTCAACGGATCCACAGCTGCTGTGATACCACAGCCACCTGCCTCACCTGAACCAGGTACAAATCAGACTTTTGACCAAAGACAAAAATGTTTCTGCTTCATTTCACTTTTCACGTCTTTGTCATTCAGTGCAGCTAACACTCCCGGGTAGCCGTGTCTCCACAACCACCACCAACATCTAACACATCATGTAAAGCAGCCACTCCCATTCTGCTGACTTATAGGGAAAAAACTGTGTCTCACCTCTGTGTTTTTTAGCCAACCAAATGTATCCTGTGGCTTTGCTGCAGTGGAAACATCACATTTTATTTTCTAATTGTCTTAGCAATGATATCAAGACGGAGCATTAGTGGAAAATGTGAAATCTGACACTTCAGTCATTTACTTACTGCCTCTGTCTGTTATTTCTCTTCTAGTTCTCAGAAAAGTACACTCACTTTAACATGAAGGTGGACATGGCTAATAAAAATAAATAAATTAGATTTTTGTATTGAAGCAGGTTGAATCTTTGAGGATGTTTGTGTTTCATTAGGAAGAACAGCAGCAAAAATAAAGAGTTATTTTAGAGCTCAGAGGCCAGAATCAGGCCGGTGCAGCATGGCAGGAGCATTGTTGGGGATATGATGTGCGTAACTAGATATCATTAGTATTTTCTTTGACTTGTAGAGCCACACACACACAGACTGCTGCGTCACTTGTCAGTCCCTCTTTAAGCCTGTGGGGATTTTGGATCTTGCTTCTACCTCCTTTTTCATTTGTTTACACCACAACAAATGTGACGTAATTTTTACTACACGGGATGTGGATTTACTTTTAGTATGAGCTCTGGTTCCTTTAACCAACTGGGTCAAAAGAAACTGGCGTGGTTTTAATCCCAAATCCTGTGTGATCCGTTAGCCCTGACTCACAGCTACTACCACGCCATTGAATATCTGCTAAATTTGTTATGTTATGGCAGATTTTGTGTTTTCTAAATTTGATGAACTGTGGCGGCCATCTTGAATTCAATTCAGTTAATTTACTGTATATAGCGCCAAGTCACAACTATCTCAGGGCGCTGAACAAATATACGTTCACATACATAAAAATTCAATTAGTAACATTATCTATTTATCTAAGAATAGGGTTGACGACAAATTGGGTTGAATATTTTCTGAAAGTTTCATTAAAAGCTGACCTCTAGTTCATGAGATTGCTAATAAACAAACACAGACACGGGCAATTGCACGACTGTTGTATAAAAAAACTGATACACAACTGATCAGATGTGGTCGTCATTAAATTTAAAGTTTTGGAGAAACAGTGAGAATACAGAAAGTCAATGCATTATGAGTAGAGGACTCACAATGCCTTGCTCTGCCTCGGCTTAGATCTGTTTCTAACTTCCTGAAGTAAGGTTGTTGGTTTTATAGAAACAAGGGCCACCCCAGATCTCAGCTCAGTGTTATCAGAACCAACTGAACCCGTCTGAGTCCAGGGAGAAAAGGAAAACGTTTTCAAGGTTACGATAAGCGTGTCAACACTAGCACCATGTTTCTACAGTCACAGCAAAGCATCGACTAACATACCATTCAGATTACAGTGACACAGAATCAAATAAGGAATTATGATTTGTACTGGAAAAATGCAGACACATCGCAATGTGCCAGGAAGCAAAAAAAAATATAAAAATATATTTCTATCACAATGATCTTTTTTTTATGGAGGCAAGTATCAAGACATGGACTTTTCAGCAACAAATTGTTTTATATGATTTGCCCTTTTTAATCATCTATCGCTAACATCACAACGTTAAACCTGTAAAATCAACTGCACAGCGACAAATTAACACTTTTCTGTTTCAGACGAGCCAGAGGAGGAGTTCAGTTTTGAAGATTTGGAGGAGAAAGCAAAGTCAGGTGACGCTAAAGCACAAACAAAGGTCAGTGCAGAAGTGAACATTTTGCAAATGGCCATATGGTACAAACACTGCAGATCACCAAGTTATGCAAAGTGTTATTTAAAACTTAAAGGTCAGGAAGTTTACAAAGTCCCAGCCATGCTTGTCTTGCAAGTACTGTATAATCATCTATTTATGTGTGCGTGTGTGTGTCCAGATGGGTCGTTACTTTCTGGTGTTGGCGGAGGAGAGCGATGAAGAACTGAATAACTGCACAGCGGTCACGTGGCTGGTCCAGGCTGCCAGACAGGGCCGCAAGGATGCTGTCAAGCTGCTGCAGCAATGCTTAGCTTCCAGGAAAGGTACCAAAACTTCCCACGGCTGCCCTCAGTCTGGTGCAGTGGTAGAAATTTGGCTGCACGTTTGTTTTCTTGTGCTCCTCAGGCATCACTTTGGAGAACTTTGAGGAGGTGAAGAAGTTGTGCACGGAGACACGTTTTGAGAGGGGCGTCAGGAAGGCGGCTCTGCTCATGTACTGGAAGCTGAATCCAGAGAAGAAGAAGAAAGTGGCCGTTTCTGAGCTGCTGGAGAATGTTGAACACGTGCACGCAGAACCAGGTGCAAAAGTTCATTTCTGTCTTTTTTAAAAAAAAGTTTCTATTGAAGCTATTGTTTTTCTAATATTTTTATTTTTTAGGCACACCCATCACCTCAGGTCCACTCAACAGTTCTGCCAAGAAGCAGAGGCGAGTTCTGGAGACTATGGTCACCAGTGAGGGTACGTGTGTCTCAAAATATGACAATTTCTCTCCTTTCCTCTCCTCTCCATTCTAAAGATTTCCTGCATTACTGATAGTCAAACTAAAAGAAATCAAAGTTACAGTGGGACAAAAGGTTTATTTGTTGTTGTTGCTCTGCTTGCAGCCAATTCCCACGTGGGTCTTGAAGATTTTGTGGAGATGACAAAGAGATACGCCCGAGGGATTGCACCGTCACCAGTCATGGCTGCTGCAGCAGATGACGATGATGATCACGTGGTGGTAAAAAATCCTGATGAGCTGCCTCTACATCAGAAGGTGAAGAAACAATTCCTGTGCTATAGGACGTTTAGCTTTTTCCTAGAACTTTGCTCACTTTTGTATATATTGAGGGCTAAACTATTTTTTAAATGAATTAGAGAAATTGCATTTCCTGGGAAAATGCAGTGTGAATGCTTATTGCTGAAGGACTTGCTAAAAAGCAGCTGAAATTAGCTAAAAACATGCTGAAATGTAGCTGAAATTGAAGAACAAATCTGTCATTTGCTAAATTAAATTTAAATCAGCAGAAATTATCACAAAAATTAAGAAATTATCTAAAAAAGCTGAAATTAGCAAAAAAATAAGATGAAAACTACCGTAGCTGAAAAGACAGAAAGAAGCTTAAACTACCAGGAGGAAGTGGAATGAACAGAAATGAAGTGGATATTAATTGACAAAACTACATTTAGTGCAAACCAGCCAAAAAGTAGCTGAAATAGCAGAAAAAGCTGAAACTAGCAGAAAAATCAGAAAAGAGCTTAAATTAGTAGTAATAACTTAATTACTGGTAGGCTGAATGTAGCAGAAATTACCAAAAAATAATTTATCTGAAAAGAGCTGAAATTAGATGAAAAATGCTTTAAAAAAGTAGCTGAAAAGGTAGAACAAGCTTAAATCAGCAGAAGAAAGCAGAAAGAACACGTTTACCCAATTAGACTGAAAAAAGCAGAAATGAGCACTAAAAAGTGGACATTATCTGAAAAAGGCTGAAATTGGCACATACAAAAAAAACCAGCTAAAAAGTAGCTAAAAATTACTTTAAAAAAAGCTTGAATTACCATAAGGAAATGGAGAATGCACATTATTGCTGAATTAGGCTGAGAAAAGTTGAAACGAGTGCAAAAAATGTGACATTAGCTGAAAAAGCTAAAATTAGCATAAAAATGGTTACCTAAATAGTACCTGATATAACAGAAAAAGATGAAACTTGCAGAAATAAGCTTAAAGGAGCATAACAAGCTAAAATCAGCAGAAAGAAGTTAGAAGAAGCACAAAAAGGTTGTAGTTAGCAGAAAGAATCTAAAAGGAGTGCAACACATCTGAAAAAACAGCTGAAATTAGCTGAAAGTTGCTAAAAGGTATTTAAATTTGCACAAGGAAGCTGAAAGATGCTGAACCAGAACAAAATCTGGAAGGAGCGGTACAAGGTTATAAACAGATCTAAAGACTTGAAGGATGTAAAATGAACTCGATTCATTTCCTATGAGAAAAAAAAAATAGGCAGAAAAGGCTAAATATTTCAAAAAGCTAAAGTTGCACTAATACCAAAAGTCATAGCAGGATTGTTGTGAAGGAGCTGAACGCTTTGATACTATATGATTTGTTGAAATGTGCAAAAATTGTGGAACGAGAAAGATTCTGAAAAACGTATGGACGAAACCTGGATCACAATAGTGTGAATACTTCATAAACATTCACACAATAAAATAAAAACATTTATTTTTGAACATGCGCTTTGCAACAGGGAGGAGGGAAACTCCTCAGCTTTGGGTCTGAAATACAGGTACTTCCTAAGGACTGTGAATCAGCTGAAAGATGAATTCCTCTCATTTCTTCTTCCTCCCAGATGTTGAAGTTTCCTCTGCATGCCCTGCTGGAAATAAAGGAGCATCTGATCGACTGGGCGTCGCGAGCTGGCATGCAGTGGCTCAGCGCCCTGATCCCAACTCATCACGTCAACGCACTCATCTTCTTCTTCATCATCTCCAACCTCACAATTGAGTTTTTCATCTTCCTTATCCCTGTGCTGGTTTTCTACCTCTCCTTCTTCTCCATGGTCATCTGCACTCTGCGTGTGTTCCAGGTTGACGACGAGTTTGTATTTTTTGCTGTTTTAAACCTAAAGATTTTTACTGTGAGCGTGCTTGTGTTGTAAGCAAAGCAGACACAACAACAGAAATATATTTACATTTATTCTCAGAATTCAAAGGCATGGGAAGATTTCCGGGCCCTCGCAGACCTGCTGGCTCACTTTGAACCTGGTCTTGATCTGGAGCAGGCGGAGACCAACTTTGGGTGGACACACTTGGAACCTTATCTGTAAGTTCATCGCCGTTTACTTTGATTCACGTCTAATGTGAAACTTTAGTAAACATCTAATGCAGGTAGTCCTCGGGTTACGACGGCCTGCGACGTTTTGCGGTTACGAACGCCCTCCCATTGAAAAATCATTGTTTGAGTTACGCGGTTTATGCACCTTTACACCAAAAAATATGGTACCGAAACTCACCGGAGGACAGCGGAAATTTACAGGAGGTTTACAGGAGGGAGGGGGGAGAGTAGCTTGACGCACTCAGTGGAAAATTACTACAGGAGACCTCATTGTTTGGACAGGCAGACCGGAGCAGAGGAGGTTAGGAGGGCGGTTTTTGTCACCAGACGGCAGAAACAGCGGAGCTGGACCGGAGGAGCAAGAGCTAACATGCTAACAGACCTTGCTGTAAACAGTCTGGACCGCGCGAACTACAGGCAGCCTCAGATGTTGGAGGGACACCGAGCTAACATGCTAACAGGCGGAGGAAGGCTTCACCAGCTACCAGTAAGAATTTAACTCTTTTTTTCCCTTCATTATGGCTCCGAATGTATGTGTTTTTTGATAATTATGTAGGGTAATGTGTTAGGATAGGCTAAGTGCTTGGTAAAATACAGTACTGTACGTATGAGGTGCCGTTTGGACGTATTTTCCGACTTACGGCAATTTTCGAGTTACGACCCGACGCAGGAACGGAACTCGTTCGTAAGTCGGGGACTACCTGTATTTTATTGGTTCGGGCTTGTTCTCTTTTTGTTTTTTCTCACTTTTGTCTGATTCCGATTTTTTTGTTTGTTTAACCTGTCAAGCCAAAAATGAATGTATTGATAGTAACGTGTCAAAAGAAGCAGTAATTTCAAAACATTGAATAAAACCAAGGTGTCACATGTATATATACAGTATATATAAATCTTGTCTCTTTGCTTTTTTTTTAGGTACTTCCTGCTCTCTGTAGTCTTTGTTGTTTTCTCCTTCCCTGTTGCTGATAAATCTTGGCTTCCCTGCTCGGAGCTGGCGGCCATCGCCCTCTTCTTCACCATCACAGCCTTCCTCAGCCTCCATGCCTCTGCGCAGCTCTTCGCCCGTAAAGCCCTTCTCACCGAGGTCCTCTCTGGAGCGTGTTCTCTCACTCGGCTCCTGCCGGAGTCCCTCTGGTTCCTCCGGATGTTTGGGACGACGTTTCTCACGCTGCCTCTGGGAGATCTCATGGTGTTGAACGTGGGTGTGCCGTGCTTCCTGTACGGACGTCTTTTTTACCTCTTTTTCCGCATGGCCCAGCTGAGAGGCTTTAAGGGAACCTACCTGTGCCTGGTGCCTTACCTGGTTTGTTTCACCTGGTGTGAACTTTGCTTGGTGTTCCTCAACAACGCCACAGCCATAGGGCTCATCCGGACCGGCGTGGGCTACTTCCTCTTCGTATTCGCCCTTCCCATCATCTCGCTGGGCATAGCTGCGATGCTGATGATCCAGTTGGTGCAGTGGTTTCTCACCCTAGAACTGACCAAGATGGCGGTCACGCTGACCGTCTGCTCTGTTCCGGTCGTGCTGAAGCTTTGGACTCGCTTCAGCCTCAACCCCATCGTGGTTCTTCGGTCGTTGTCTCGGAGCAGCGTGGTGAAACTCGTCCTGGTGTGGCTGAGCGCGGTCGTGCTCTTCTGCTGGATGTACGTGTACAGGTCTGACGGCATGAAGGTGTACAACTCCACCCTGACGTGGCCTGAATACAGCAACATCTGCGGCCCTTTGGCGTGGAAGGAGTCCAACATGGCCCAAACCCAAATCCTCTGCTCTCATCTTGAAGGTCACCGGGTCACCTGGACTGGACGCTTTAAGTACGTGCGCGTCACCGACATCGAGAACGGACCACAGTCAGTCATCAACCTGCTGCCGGTGTTCGTGGGGGACTGGACGCGTTGTCTGTACGGGGAACCCTACCCGCAGTGCGATGAAGCTAAAACCACAGCCGAACCCTCTCCGCTGCCCGCCCGGGCTCCTCCTCAAGAAGATCCACTGTGCAAGCTGAAAAAACTGGCCAAGCACCGGTGCCACGTCAAGCGCTTCGACCGATACAAGTTTGAAGTTACGCTGGGCATGCCGCTCGAGAGGAAGACCAGGAACGGGACGATCGTAGAGGACGAAGACGCAACTAAGGACATCGTTCTGCGGGCAAGTAACGAGTTCCAGTTTGTGCTTTTGCACTTGAACGCAGGCAGCCTGGTGGAGTTCAGCACCGTGCTGGAGGGCCGACTGGGCTCCAAGTGGCCCGTGTTTGAAATGAAGGCCATCCACTGCATTTCGTGCGGCGACGCCCGCGTCCTCAGCCGCAGACAGTACAAGATCGAGCACGACTGGAGACGCACGGCTCAAAACGCCCTCCAGTTCGGCTTCGACTTCTTCTTCAGCCCCTTCCTGACCGCTCGGCTGGACGAGCACTCGGAGGCGGAGACTGACACGGCAACACAGGAGAACGGGTAGAGAGGGGAACGCACATTTTCCAGGAGCGATGCCTCGTCGTGATACAACTACTTTAAGAACGCTAATGATTGTAAACGCTGCTCTTAATCGCAATTTTTACAAAGACAGACTACAGGAGAGTGCACAGATCCTCAGGCTCTTCTACCTGCAGGTACGTGTTCGTGTTAAAGCTTTTGAGCCAAAATATATCGTGTGTGTGATGAAAACGCAGAGTAGAAACAAACTCATGAGGTTTTACTGACAATCACAGCGTTAGGACAAACATGTAACAGTTGTGTTTGTTTCTCCAACTGCATGGTGCTCACCATAAAGTTAATAAAGACTGTTTTTTGTTTTTGTTTTCTTGTCATACAAACTGTTCACTCAAATCCTCGTGTATCTTGGGCAATATTTGGACATATTTTATGTTTAAAACGATCAGTATTAGAACTCCACTATTAGAGAAATGTACTATAACTTTTGTTTAGTTTGGACTTATTGAAGAGGCTCATGAAGGCTTAGTTTGCAGTCAGCTTTTAATTAACACTAAACAGTAAATGTGCATTATGTTATTGCTGAAGTGCCTTATAACAATAATTTCAGTTCTGTTTCAGAGCTTTTGAAACGTCAGCCACGTCAGCAGTGATGCCCTCTCTGGTTTTCTTGTTTCCCCTCAGTGTCTCCGTCTCTGCTGTGCAGAGATTTGATTTAATGAATATTTCTATTATTATAGTCTCTGATTGATGATGTGCTGTAAGTTTAAATGTCATGGCTGTTTTCTGTACTGTGACATATAAATAATTAAAACAGTGTATTTATTGAGCAGTATTTGTGTCGACCTTAAACACAGATCTGTTGGTGTTTGCTCCTGTATGAAAGTGAGCATCTAATTGATAATTGTATTAATGAGGTTTAGGTGCTTTAATTTTACGTTGGTCACTTCTGATCATTCCAGCCATCTGTCGTGACTCATTTCAAACATAATTAGTGAAGGTCTTGTTTTCCCGTTGAAAGTTGCATTGTTTTTTTTATGGTGGAAAAGGTTAAAAAAAATAATGCCACGGGTTGAACGCTATATGGGTGAAGAAAACAAAAACTGACTCCTCAAGTAGATAGTCAAATGTTTTTCTTTTGACTTAAAAGAATGGCATCAGATGAGTTTCAGTGTTGATTTTGTGCAAATATCACGAGAAAATAAAAGTAACAACTGTCATTAATCAACAATTTTATGCTAACTATTTAAATGAAAATAATAAACTTATCAGAATGGTCACTAGTTACTTCAGAAGGATTTGTAGCCAATTTTTATAGTTAATTGAAGAATGATCTTGTCTCCA
The DNA here is from genome assembly GCA_038048925.1 of Garcialebias charrua. Taxonomy (NCBI): domain Eukaryota; kingdom Metazoa; phylum Chordata; class Actinopteri; order Cyprinodontiformes; family Rivulidae; genus Garcialebias; species Garcialebias charrua. The sequence goes on from JBBPBX010039005.1 coordinate 21,384, forward strand.
AACACATGAACTACATATTGCCACTAAGTGGCACCAGAGACTACATAACAGGGTGGGCAAATTTTTTAATTTTTTTTTTTTTTACCAGAGGGCCAAATGAAGGTAAAGGGCTGCATGGAGAAATAAAAAATAGATTGGTACCACTTTATAATAAGGCTCCCCTTATAGATGGCTAATAAATAGTTTAAACCACTATAAATACTTTATAATCATTAATAACTTATTATGCAGGGTGACTGAGACAAAACAGCCCCGTTTCTTGCCAAATAGTGAACCAAATCTGTTCACCTGTACATTTCATGTAGAGTTGTTATATTAAAAATGTCAGACTAAGTTACTACCTTGTAAGCAAAATAAGCATGTGTAAACATATTGTTTAGCATATAATATTGTACTTTATCACTGCATAAGTATCTACAACTAATATCCTAAAAAATATATATATACAGTATTAGGTTTACAAAGACGTACAGTATTGTGCTTACAAGGTAGTAACTTAGTCTGAAATTTTTAATATAACAACTCTACATGAAATATACAGGTGAACAGATGTGGTTCACTATTTGGCAAGAAACTGGTCAGTTTTGTCTCTGTCACCCTTAATTAATGCATAATAAACAATTATTGATTTAAAAAGTGTTTATAGAGGAATTAATAACGTATCTATAAACTATCAGTCATCTATGAGGGGACCCTTACAGTACAGTATATAACTTCTAGAATTGTGCTGCTAAGCTGGCTGCATGTTGGAGTAGCTGTTACTTTCATTCTGGGATATTGCTTTAGAGAGCTTAATTGCCTTATTTTTTCCTGGATTTGGCTTTTTTTTATGATTACTTCCTCTGGTATTTAATGCTGTGCAGCTTGAAGGGTTTTTACATAAACATTTTTACTTTTGAACATTTATTATGAAGCATAACCATTACAACAACGTGGTTTTTACAACCGGGAGCAGTTGATTAACATCTCAGAGCTGAAATATTACCTAAAACACAGCCCCAAATCCCAAATGAGCTGTAAAGGAGGCGCCGTGGATGCATCGCCATCTACCTGGTGGAGGTGCTCGAGTGACTGGCTGCTGAGATCCTGGAGCTGGCAGGAAACATGACTCATGACAACTAGAAAAACAGGATCATCCCCCAACATCTGCAGCTGGCTGGCTGCAATGATGAGGAGCTGAATAAGCTGCTGAGAGGAGTGGCCATCGCTCAGAGAGGAGTGCTGCCCAATATTCAGGTGGTCCTGCTGGAGGACCGAGAGGCCCGCTGAGTCCAGGTGGACGGATCAGCAACTGCAGCCAGTTTCAACAGATCCACTGCGGTAGATCCTTCCTGCCCACAGCCATCTATAACAACTCTTAATCAAACCAGAATGATGAGCTACAACAATATTTAATTTCCCTCTGGGATTAATAAAGTATTTTTAATTGAATTGCTGTAAAGTGGCACCAATAGATTTGCTTTAAGACATAATCTGGAATCAAAAAAAGGCGTTCAATACAAGATCAACTGGACTTTATTTGTTACAGAAAACGTTTCGACCTCAATCCAGAGGGCTTTATCAATTCTATGAGCAGATGTGTGCGAGTGGAGTTATAACAGTCTTAGACACACACCAACCTATGTAAATTGCAAACTGAGTTAACGCATATATGTAAATTGACCAATCACACCTTAACAGTAGGGGTTTCTTGAGGTCTCTGACAGAAGACACACAACTGTATGTAAATTGACAAATCACACCTCACAACCCAACAGCAGAGGCTTCTCAAAAAACTTTGCTAGTCTAATTCCCAGACAAAGCACCTCTGCTCCCATCCAGTGTAAAACGTCTGGGAATCAGCCCCAAAACTGCGTTATAGGTCTTGGAAAGTTGAAATCTCAGTCCTCCTCCTCTATTAAGCGAGGGCCGTTCTTTCTTGATATAAACAGCTTCCTTCACACCCCTCTCAAACCACCTGTGCTCTCGGTCCAAAATGTGCACATTCTGGTCCTCAAATGAGTGACCCTTGTTTATGAGGTGGAGGTGAACAGCTGAGTTTTGTCCAGAGGAGGTTGCTCTCCTGTGTTGGGACATTCTTCTGCGGATGGGCTGCTTAGTTTCTCCAATGTAGAGGTCTGGACAATACTCGCTGCACTGGACTGCATACACTACACCACTCTGTGTGTGGGGGTTTTGTCCTTAGGGTGGACCAGCCTCTGTCTGAGAGTCCTGCTGGGTTTGAAATGTACTGGGATGTTGTGTTTGTTGAAAATCCTTCTGAGTTACCTCAGCTTGCAATTTACATAGGTTGGTGTGTGTCTCCTAAGACTGTTATAACTCCACTCGCACAGTCTGCTCATAGAATTGATAAAGCCCTCTGGATAGAGGTCGAAACGTTTTCTGTAACAAATAAAGTCCAGTTGATCTTGAATTGAACGCCTTCTTATGATTTTATCATGTCCTGGACGACTGAGAATCTTCACCAGCATATAATCTGGAACACTTTTTTAGGCATTGTCTTGTAGCAAAGTTAGCATGCTTGATAAAAGTACGTCTCCTTAGCAAAAAAACATACTCTTTGTAAACTGGCTTGACTTGAAACGATATGTTTGTTAGCTTAAATACATTAAAAAATATATATATATTGTACTGGCCTTTTGGAGTCTTTAAGGTTCAATAGTTCTGGAAACATAACTTCAGGAAAAACTTTAGGTCTTTCTTAATCCAAAGGTTTTTAAAGTACAGTAATTGTCCAAGAAGTTTAACTTGGACTTAAAATGCAGGTTTTCATCAACTTATTGTTGTTTTCTTTCAATTAAGAATATTGAGGGCCGCATAGATATTGTCCAAGGGCCACTTTTGGCCCGCGGACCATATATTGCCTGCGTCTGACATAACTGGACCTAAAAAAATATTCACTCTATGACAATATTTACAGCCACGTCAACCCAGAAGAGATGTGAACCAGCTTCCTCTCCAACCCGGACAGGAAAAAACGGGTACAAAAAAGAAGCACTCTTAATAGATGGATGTTAACCCAACAATAAAAAAAATCTCAGCCATCCCCTCATTGGATGCAATTTTGTTGAACCCTTTATTCAGAAGAAAAAAAAAGCATATTAACATTATATATAATTGTCTGTTTGACAATCATGTCAATATATAGTTAGACAAAAATATGTGGATCAACATTATTCAAGAAGGACGTGGAATACGACAGACAAACAAAAGAACCCAGTAAAGAGTCCATCTTTTAAAAAATAAAAGCTTTGCACAACCGTTAAGTCGTCAGTGAGGAAGGCCAAAGAGTTTAAAGTACCATCACTCTGCTGTAGCTTTGGAGGCAACCATCAGTACAGACGATACAAAACCTCATCCACGTCAGGAGAGGATCTGATATACAGACACCACTGACTGAGGCCCCTTCATTAGTTGTCGTGCTTTGTTTTTCTGAAACCGATTTGTGGACAGCTTCGTTCAAAATGGACGTGTACGAACCGATCACTGGTAAACATGCTTCAGTGTCCGAGGACACAAATAAACACAGCAGGGCTCAGCCGTCTACGGTTGTTCGTGCTGCACGGAGCCCCGAGGCCCCTGAAGCCTTTCTACAGCGAAACGATTAAAAAGGCAGCCAAGTCAAGTCAGTTTGTAAATACTTAGAATAAATCAGTTTGACATGCAGCATCTTCTTGATTCATTGCTGAGAGTAACTTTTTTTTAATTATTATTATTAATAATATTATTTTTGCTTTATCTGAGTTTATTGTACCCAAGTGTCGAAGCAGCACACAACACAGCCCTGGACCAGAAGCAGAAACCACAAATAGAAACATCTGGATCTGTTTCAGCAGAGAAAACAGTCAGTGCTGCAACACACTGTGCGTTTGTGAACGTGTCTCCTCGTGTTGTAAAAATCTGTTGACTTCTGCTTCTGTTGGAGTTTTATTTCCCCTGAATCAGGGAGGCATCTGGTGGGTTGGGAGGAGGGTTCTTCCTTCTTCACTACACAAATCGTTTCACGTCGTCATTATAACCATCGTCGACATCCTTTAAAAAGAAGCTATAGAAAAAAGAACAAAAAAGCTTATCGAAAGTGGAAAGCGCAGTTGTATAAATGCCTCGTTTCTCGTCAGTGCTGCTGGTAGACATACATAAAACATCGGGCAAAGGGATAGGAATAGGTTTCACTTGTGCACACAAGTACAGAGGAGGAAGAGGAGAAAGCAAATACCGGTACGCCCGAAGAGTTAGAAATCAAAGAAGACAAAACGTGTAAACTTTGCGATCCGATCGCCCTCAGGCGTTGAGCTGAAGTAATGAAAACACCATCGAGCACAATCCACAGGCTAATAATTCAAAAATCCACAGTGCGGGCAATTTCCCAATCCATAATCCATCGTGTAATCCAGTCAGATTCCCATTTTTATCCCTAGCTGGGCTCCTTTCAGTTGTGGGAGGTTGAGGAGGTGAAGGAGTAGGTGTGTGTGTGTAGGCGGGTGTGTGTGTGTGTCTCATATTGTACATTCTAGCATAGTTGTGTGTGTTTTGCTTGTAAACTCGTTTGAATCCAGCTCCGACTCGGGCTCACTGATGCATCTCGGAGTGGAGTTTGTCCTGGAAGATGTACAGGTTGTTGGTGGCGGCGATGGCGATGATGTTCTCGGTGGGGTGCCAGGCGGTGTGCAGGATCTTCTTGGTGAAGTCCAGGCTGTCCACGCTGATGTCGTCCTTCCGCCGCTTCCCTCCGGCGGCGCAGACCCTCCGCGGCTTCAGCACGGCTCTGGGTTTGCTGCTCTCCCTCGAGGCCTCCAGGGTCACGTCGCGTTTGGTGTTGCGGTCGAACATTCGGAAAAAGTTGTTGTAGGCTCCGGTCATGATCACACTGGAGAGAAGAGGAGAAAGGATCAAATCAGTTTAAATTGTTTTTTTTTTTTATTGTGTGAACGTTTATGAAGCATTCACACTATTGGGATCCATTCTTCTTCCGTACGTTTTTCAGCATCTTTCTCATTTCCCCTTTTTTTGTTCCATTTCAACAAATCTTACATCAAAACGTTCATCCCAATCAGGAGAAGGGTGCCATGACTTCTGGTATTGGTGCAACTTTAGCTTTTTGAAATATTTAGCCTTTTCTGACTTTTTTTTTCTCACAGAAAATGAATTTAGCTCATTTTACATCTTTCATATCTTTAGATGTGTTTACAACCTTTTACTGCTCCTTTCACATTTTGTTCTGGTTCAGTTTCTTTCAGCTTCATTGTGCAAATTTAGACATTTTTTCAGCTACTTTCAGCTGTTTGTTTAAGCTGTTTTATGCTCCTGTCTGTTAACTACATTTTTTCTGATTTTTCTAACTTCTTTCTGCTCATTTAAACTTATGTTCCGTTCAGATTTTTCTGCTGTTTTAGCTACTTTTTAGCTGGTTTTATGCTAATTTTAGCCTTTTCAGATAATTCCACATTTTTGGCACTCTATAGACCTTTTTTCAGCCTAATTCAGCAAAAATGTATTCTATCCACATCCTTCTGGTAGTTTAAGCTTCTTTCTGCATTTTTAGCTACTTTGTACTTTTCAGCAGTTTTTTGTTGTTGTTGCTAATTCAATTTTTTTCAGATAATTTCCACTTTTTGTGCTAATTTCTGCTTCTTTCAGACAAATTAGGCAAACATGTTCTTCTTGCTTTTTCCTGCTTTGCAGCTACCCTTTTTAGAAAAATTGTAGGTAATTTCAGATGTTTTTAGATCAATTCAAGATTTTCATGGTAATTTCTGCTACTTTCAACCAATTAACTTCTATCTGCTAATTTTAGCTTCTTATGCTCCTTTAAGATTTAAAATAAAAAGCTCCTTTCAGCTGTTTTCTGCTACTTTCAGCTTTTTCTGTTATTTCAGCTTCGTTTTCTGCTACTTTCAGCTTTTTCTGTTATTTCAGCTTCTATTTACCGGTAGTTGTTTTTATGCAAATTTGGGCTTTTTCAACCAATTCACTCAACTCACGGTCATGTGCTCATTCAGTTTGCACTACTTCTCATATTTGCACTAATGTTTGTATTACATTACTGCCTATAGTCATACTACTGTTTACATTTACTGTTGACATTTATTACTACTGTTTACATTCATTACTACTGTTTACATTTATTACTACTGTTTACATCTAGACTTTTTATATCTACACTACTGCTGATATACAGTATATATTCTTTTTACTAGCCTTATTGCATAATGCCACTTTGTTTCTATACCAATATCAACTACCTCATACATATACTGTGTACATTAACCCCATATGCTGCTTTGTCACTCTTTACAAATGTCAAATGCCAGAACCTTCATTTATTTTATAGATATACTTTTTATACTTTATACTTCGGGACAGTATTACACTCTATTTCATTTTTGCTGTTGGTGAAACTTTTTATACTTTTATACTACTATGGAAAACTACTATGAAAAAACTCAGGACAGTATTACACTCTATTTCATTTTATGATTATGTTTATTAAATGTTGGTGTTTTGGTGTTGGTGAAACTTTTTATACTTTTTTTACTACTATGAAAAACTACTATGCAAAAAACTCAGGACAGTACTAAACTTTTATTATTTCATTTTATGCTTGTTTATTAATTGTTTAGTGTTTAAATGGTTACTGTTGCACCGAGGGACTGAGAGAGAAATGCAATTTCAATCCTGTGTATGTCCTGTACATATTGCAGTTCTGACAATAAAGTTGACTTTGACTTTTTTTTTAGCTCATTTCAGTTATTTCCACTTCCTTCTTGTAGGTCAAGCTTCTTTCTGCCTTTTCAGCTACTTTTTAGCTATTTTCCTTTTGACAATTTTAGCTTTTTTAGCTGATTTCCTCATTTTTGTGGTAATTCCTGCTTATTTATACCTAATTCTGCAAAGTTCGTTCTGCTTTCTTCTGCTAATTTAGTCTTGTTCTTTCTTTTCAGCATGTTTTTAGAATATCTGCTGTTTTTCAGCAAGTTCTTCTGCAATAAGCATTCACACTGCATTTTCACAGGAAATACAATTTCTCTAGTTTTTACTATCATTTCTGTCACGTGGTTAGTTTTGTACAAGAGCTCTTAAATAATAATAGTCTTGGATGTTATTGAGAAGTTTTAGTCTCAGTAGTATAGTATCTCTACTTAAATATTTGTGCCACTGTTTGAAGATATATTTAAGGATTTTAAAAGTATTTGTAGCACTGAAAAACACCATGATTGTTGAAGTGTCTGCAGAATATAAGGTTCTAGACATGGTTGTGTTTGCATAATTATGAGTCAGATACTGTATTAAGTTGAGCAGCTTGACAAATCAGATAAAAAAAAAACATCTAAAACTGGACAAAAAAACAATTATTAAAAATTAAAAAAGAGCTAAAGAAATTAATTGAAAAATGTCCAAGAAAAAATAAATCAAGACCACTTTTGTGCAGTACTTTATGTAGAAACCTTCTGTAAACGTATTAGGTTTTTTTCCTAATAACTTGTATTTTTGTATAGTTTGCACAGAAACGTAAAAGAAGCACAAGGACATTAGAGCAGTCACCTGTCTGAGCCGTTCCAGGTGCACTCAAACTTGTCAAAGATGCAGTCGTTCTCGTACAGGGAACACAACTTGCTGCGGAGGTAATCATGTACCTGAACAAAAAGACACAAAGAAACAGAATTGTAATGAGTCCGGCACTCAGCCCATACACTCCTGGCTGCTGACATTGAGTATGAACTGTAAATGGAGGACAAACGTGCACACACAAAGCTCAAAACTGATGAAACGCATCAATTCAGACCAAGCTGGAACAGAATTCTACCTAAAGGAAGCACTTTAAAAATAACACCAGCTCTGGCCAATACAACATGCATTGCAGCAAATCCATTAACATTCGGTTCACTGTTATCACACCCTCCATGGGAGTGATAATAGAACACTGCATACACACACACACACACAAACACACACAGAGTCTCACAACTCTTCCCTTGTGCTTCCAGTCGACCTTTGTCAGCACTTTGTCTGTTTGGTGATGCAAGCACCTGAAATCTGCATCTCCCATCAGCCCCCACGCTCAGCATCAAGCCCCCACCTTCATCACTCTGCTTAAAGCCACAAGTTAACAGCTGCTTTGCAATCAATAAAAGGTCAAACTGAGGTCGCCTCGTCACTTCCTGGGACATTTTATTTTATTTTTTTCCCCAAAGGGTCTTTCATGGATCAAAATAGACAATGTCATCTGAGGATGAATGTGCAAAAAAAGTTTTTTTTTGTGTGTGTGTGTGTGTGTGTGTGTCTTTTTCCTGTCTGCAAGGTTCAAGGTTCTTTATTGTAGTTCACATCGCATGTGGTACATGAGGTGGAATGAAATTGTGTACTCAAGGTCCCAGTTACACCCAAAAAAATAGCAAAAATATAAAGCACTGTATAACAAAAATAAACAGTATACTGTACAAGGATCTAAGATATACGCTAAACAATAATACATTAATGTAATATAATATGGTGTACTAAACAGCAGCCTGAACATGAGTCTGTTGTGAGCAGATGGGTATGAATACAGCAGATTAAAGGCAAGAAATCAGCAGCATGGATAATCATAATAATTACAGGTTAAGCATCAAATCACCAATTAAGGTGGCGTAACAGTGCTTTTTCAGGTTAGGGATTTATATAATAATGCACTTTTCATTAGTGAAAATCTCAAAGTGCTACACACATTCATACACCGGTAGCG
>JBBPBX010039006.1:0-30104 GCA_038048925.1 Garcialebias charrua
GGCCAGTAGGCGTGAGGTTGTGAGAGACGATGGGTGTGATGTACTCATGGTCGATGGTGGTGACGGTCTGGTCCATGGGGGTGAGGGTCTGGTCGATAGGGGTGAAGGTCTGGTCCATGGGGGTGACGGTCGGGTCGAATGGGGTGACAGTCTGGTCGAGGCACCATGTATCGTCCTGTGCTTGGCTCTGTGGTGTTTCTTCAGGCTAAAAAACAGACATTGACATCCATCAGTACAAAATGAAACGGTAACGGATACAATGCACATACAGTATGTGTTAAATAAAAACAAATGTTTGTGTAATTGTTAGCTTGATAAACAGAAGGTGAAGCATCAACAGACATATAGGCTAAATTTGTTTACAGTTGAGGTGTGCAGATCTAAAATGGTTATTTCCACTATTTCACATTTACTGGTCAGCAGCTTGATTTATATTTTCATTAAGCCATGTTTTGGTCATTCATTCTCACAGTTTATTGTTTATATCTATGACTACAAAGGGGAAACAACACGTGGCAGGCTGCACAGCATGGCCTGCTGTACGGTAACGGATACAATGCACATATGTGTTAAATAAAAACAAATGTTTGTGTAATTGTTAGCTTAATAAACAGAAGATGAAGCATCAACACACACACAGGCTAAATTTGTTTACAGTTGAGCTGTGCAGATCCAAAATAGCTATTTCCACTATTTCACATTTACTGGTCAGCAGCTTGATTTATATTTTCATTAAGCCATGTTTTGGTCATTCATTCTCAGTTTATTGTTTATATCAATGACTACAAAGGGGAAACAACACAGGCTGCACAGCATGGCCTGCTGTATTCCATGCTAAGCTAGCTGTAATAAAAGCAGTACTAACTTTTTTTTTCTTTCATTTTTACCTCTTTTTCCATATTTGTGTCCTTTTCTCGGTGTTTTATAAAACTCGACAGCCAACTCAGCTCCACAACGAGGATTGGCACCGGTTTGTTGGTGCCAGGATCGCCACTTCTGATCACCCTCTTTTTGGCCTTCACGAAGCGATCCCGCATGTTTTTCTTCCTCCTTCTGCATCGCTTCTGTGCCAGTTGCACATCGAGGGATCATACAAATGGCGATACATGCGGATGAGTTCAGCCAGAGCAGCTTCGAAAGCGTCCATCTTGTTTTGAGCCCAGTCCGTACGTCACTGAGCGCGGCGCGCGCTCTAGGCTTGCGGAGTTTCAAAAATTCAGAGGTGCACGGCACGCGCTAATCCCCTGCGCGGGGCCAACGCGCAGGGGCGGGGACTGTGAAATTGCGTCACTTTTGGAGGGCACACCCTCGCGCGCTGCGCGACGCGTCAAGTATGAATCTAGCTTTAGGATCACGTGTTTCTTCTCCTTTGGAATCTTCCATGTCAGAAACATTTTCTCAAATGTGGTTGCTAACGCTACGGCAGTGTGGGAGCCAGAAAACTCCTGGGCATGAAGAACAGCTTTCTTAGGTTGAAAATCTGGATCAATCCAGTGAGCTGTTAAACTTAGCATCGACACAGGACTGACATCCGAGCTCCATATATCACTTGTGAAACTCAAAGAGGACGAGACACCTACTTTAAGGAGACTTTCGACGTGAGAGTAAACAGTCTGGTGGAGCTCTGGCAGGGCCACGCCTGTAAAATATTTACGTCCCGGTAGCACGTAGCGGGGCTCCACGTGAGAGAGCAGTCGGCGGAACCCGGTGTCTTCCACCACTGAGAAAGGCTGGTCATCTAGCCCGATGAATTCGATAATTTTTCGGGTTATTTGTTTAGCTTTGTGACCGTCACGCTCGTACGGGCGAGTGTTAGCAAGTGTGGGCTGCGTTAGCTGTCGTCTGAATGCTGCTGCTCCGCGTGTCTTCTCTGCTGCAAGTCTTGAAAACTCACCATACAGGTAGTCCCCGACTTACGAGCGAGTTCCGTCCCTAGGGGGCGCTCGTATGTCAAAAATTCGTAAGTAGGATCACATAGTAAAAAAAAAAAAAAAAAAAATTTTTTTTTTTTTTTTTTTTTAATAAATGAATACATGTACAGTACTGGACAGTCACCAAGCACTTAGCCTATCCTAACACAGTTTTTAAAGATGAAGGAATAAGTTGAATTGTCTCCCTTTCACATAAAGGGAGCAAGCTCCCTATGGAGCCTGCAGGGAGGAGGGAGACAATTCAACTGATTCCTTCATCTTTAAAAACTGTGTTAGGATAGGCTAAGTGCTTGGTGACTGTACAGTACTGTACATTTATCTATTTATTAAAAATATACAGTATATACAGTATTTTTATTTTTTATTGTTTTTTATTTATAAATAGATAAATGTACAGTACTGTACAGTCACCAAGCACTTAGCCTATCCTAACACAGTTTTTAAAGATGAAGGAATCAGTTGAATTGTCTCCCTCCTCCCTGCAGGCTCCATAGGGAGCTTGCTCCCTTTATGTGAAAGGCAGACAATTCAACTTATTCCTTCATCTTTAAAAACTGTGTTAGGATAGGCTAAGTGCTTGGTGACTGTCCAGTACTGTACATGTATTCATTTATTAAAAAAAAAAAAAAAAAAAAAAAAAAAAATTAATGAGATGCATGCTCGTAAGTCCGGGACCTCGTAAGTCAGAGCGCTCGTAAGTCGGGGACTACCTGCATAATCAGAGCATCACCTGTGTTTATTCATGAGCAGTGTTGTAATTTACAATATGTCTTATGATCACATATGCTATTAAGCTGTGTTATTCTGTAAAGTGAAACTGTGTCACTTCTGCACTAACATGGTGTCCACTGCTGTGTGAAAGTTGAAGGCTCGGGTCAAAGAGACCCGGCCGTTTTGTTTAGAAATAAAGAAGACGGTTAATCCATTGTTTTCATGAGAATGACTCCAGTACTCTGTTTTTTCCTAAACATTTTCACTCTGCTCTGACTCTCACCTTGAATTCTGATAACGTTAAAGTGAACCCTTTGACGTGTCTCTGTTTCTCCTCTCTTCCCTTCTGACCAATCAGAAGACTGTTTTCCGGTCTCAACACTTTTAGAAAAAACGTTTGCTTCGGTGAACGTTCAGTTTTGCTGGAGACTTCAAGACATGAGGTCGTCCCAAAGAGCTGAATGAACGTCTGTCACACGCTAAGGACACGTCATTCAGTTACAGACTAATAACATGCTCGTTATCAGTCCACTTCGAACCGAGCGTACAAGCTCAGAACTTTGAATTAAATTCCTTTCTGGAATAAGTATCTTGAAGTCAACCAGGAGCGGACACCCTTTTGTGATGATCGACGCAAATCCCAGGAGATGTTGAAACGTAAACGAGAACCGGTTCGGACGTGCTGGACCTGCAACGATTCTGTACGCCTGAAAGGCTGGTGCCATCTCTTTATCAGACTAATCGTCTTAAAGGTAATGAGCCAGCGTTTACAAACGTACCTGGATTTAGCAGAAGTCGGATGGAAAGTGTCATCTGGTTAAACTCAAGATAAATAACTTCCTCTCTTAACCTCTCCCTATTCCTCTTAAATCTCTATCTCTATTCTAAGCTGGTAACTATTTTAAGCTAAACAGCCAAAGACTAAGTATATTGACAACTGTATTTATGTCTGTTGTGTTGCAATTTAAATGTGCTGACGTGTTAAATTGCAAGAAAGTGAAAATCAGTCAATGAAGTGTAATGGACCTCATCCCCGACCTCTCCTGGTCGGGGATGAGGTCCTGCCCCAAGTGGAGGAGTTTAAGTATCTCGGGGTCTTGTTCACGAATGAGGGAAAACTGGAGCGTGAGATCGATAGGCGGATAGGTGCAGCGTCCGCAGTGAAGCGGGCGCTGTACCGGTCTGTCGTGGTGAAGAGAGAGCTGAGTCGAAAGGCAAAGCTCTCAATTTACCGATCGATCTACGTTCCCACCCTCATCTATGGTCATGAGCTTTGGGTTGTGACCGAAAGAACGAGATCTCGGATACAAGCGGCTGAAATGAGTTTTCTCCGCAGGGTGTCTGGACTCTCCCTTAGAGATAGGGTGAGAAGCTCAGTCATCCGGGAGGGACTCGGAGTAGAGCCGCTGCTTCTCCACATCGAGAGGAGCCAGTTGAGGTGGCTCGGGCATCTGGTTAGGATGCCTCCTGGACGCCTCCCTGGGGAGGTGTTCCGGGCATGTCCCACCGGGAGGAGGCCCAGAGGAAGACCCAGGACACGCTGGAGGGACTATGTTTCTCGGCTGGCCTGGGAACGCCTTGGGATTCCCCCAGAGGAGCTGCTCCATGTGGCTGGGGAGAGGGAAGTCTGGGCCTCCCTACTTAGGCTGCCATCCCCGCGACCCGACCCCGGATAAGCGGACGAAAATGGATGGATGGATGGATGGATGGAAGTGTAATGGTGTTAATTTTAGTTGATTTATTTTAAATAAATGGTAGTGTCCCTGGGCATACCAAACTAAGATCAACGTCTCTGTCACTTAATGGCTTTATTTATTTATCCATCATAAAGATCACAGAAATATTGGGTAAACTGAAAAAGAAAAGAATCCGTGAAATTACTATTCAATCTGAATAAGTAATTAAGATATATAAAGTGTGTCAGTTTAATATTGACTCTCCTATATATCCTTTACACGTGTAAGCATTTGTGTGTAATGAGAGCAGTTTTTACTGAATTCTGTAGGTGACAGGAAGCAAATGTAGGTCATGGAGATTCACATCTGAGAGATGGGCTATAAATGTTGGGTTCCTTGGGTCAAGCCACTTATGAACCTGAGGAAGCGTCTCAACTGGGCCAAGGAGAAGAAGGGCTGGACCGTTCACCAGTGGTCCACGGTCCTCTTTTCCGATAAAAGTAAAATGTGCCTCTCATTCGGAAATCAAGGTCCAAGGGTTTGAAAGAAGAAGAGTAAGGAACAGAACCCACACTGCTCGTGGTCCAGTGTAAAATAGCCACAGTCAGTCATGATTTGGGGTGCAATGTACGGTGCAAGTGTTGGTAAACTCTGCTTTCTTAAATCCAAAATCACCGCAACAGTCTACCGGAAAGGTTTAGAGGACTTCATGATTCCTTCTTCTGAGGATCTGTATGGAAATTCAATTTCATCTTCCAGCAGGACCTGGCCCATAATGCCAGAAGCACCAAAACCTGGTTTGATGTCCATGCCTCACAGTGCTTAACTGGCCAGCCAACTTGCCAGAACTAAACCCCATTGAGAATCTATGAGGTATTCTCAAGAGGAAAATGAGGGGCACCAGACCCAATAACAAAGAAGAGCTGACAGTAAGCATCAAGAAAATTTGGGCTTCCATAACTCCCAGGCAGTGCCACAGGCCGATTGCCTCAATGCCACGTCGCATCGAGGCAGTGATTAAGGCAAAGGGATTCCCAACCAAGTATTGAAGATTGACATTTCGTTTTGAAAGTACCATATTTTGATTGATTTGTTGTTATCCTAATCCTAATAAAAAAGTGTATTTTCCTCCATTGGTCCACCCTCTGGGTCAACATCTGCAGAGCTCAGAACTGATGCTTGGTACTAGACCCCCTCCTCTGCAGACTTGGCCTTGGTCTGCTCTTACTCTTCTAATGATTTTCCTCTTGTTCACCCATTGACTCACCCCCGCTATCACTGACTTTATCGTGCACTGACCTCCATTCAACTTCTGCATCTTTTTCTTATTTTTCTTGCAGATTTGGTGCTCGATAAATAACTTGGAGCCTCCTTCAGAAAGGAGGGGGGTTGTTTATGTGTTCAGCGGTGTATGTGTGAGGGGGAGGGGGGGGGCTGCAGCTTCTTGCTGTAAAGCCCGAGATACACTCATGCGTCCTCAGGTACGCCACCATACGCGCGCATTTTGTGCGCATGTGTTTTGCTGATATGCTTCAGCATATGTCAGAAACTATCAGCTTTCTAAACGCTCGCGTTCTCCTTGTTGTAATATGAGCAGCTGAGCACGGAGGGGGACTCAACTGAGCTCGCTGATTGGTCACTTGCTGACACGCCTACTGAATTGATTGACAGCCTTCAGTCAGCTGAAAGTGAAACCTCGAGAATGCATCATGAGCAGCTCGCTCAGACTTCTGCGGTGTTCTGATACGGTGTTTCTACTATATATGTTATAAAAAGTTCTCTCAGAAATAAAAATAATAACAGGGAGCGCTTTTCCTGCAGCACACAGCCCACCAGGGAATATTTAAAACATCGCGCACCCAGGTAGGACCTGAATTCATTCATTTCAATCATCGAGTGAACGGAGGAAGAAGCGGTTACTTGACTTTAGGCAAAAAAACAAAAGAAAAGGCCCGATCAGCGATAAAGAAGGGGAATTTATTTCATTTGTGTAACATACAAAACAGTCCGGCGCCGGGAAGTTTATGGTCAGACACCGCGTATCGCGCACGCGTATCGCGCACGCGTAGTAAAAAAAAAGCTTTGCGCGTACATGCCCTGAGGGGCTACGCGAGGCTACGCTTTTGCCTTGGCGTACGTACGCTGCGTATAGGCGTACCGTGAGGACGCTCGAGTGTATCTCGGCCTTAACGCGCTTGATATTTGACTTTATTCAGATAAAAGACGTGGTGTGGATTATTGATCATAACTGAGTTTACTTGACCTAACAACGAGATTTAAAATCTGTAGTTTTAACACTAATTTAAATTGAGTCGCTGAGATGCAGAGTCTTTCCTGCTGAAATCATTTGACCCACGTACCTGTCCCGGTGTGACAAACTCCAACTTCTGCATTGATTTGACTGTGAAGCCGCATACCATATTCGTCGGTGTATAATACGAAGTTTTTTTGCTCATTTGAATGTCCTGCGTATTATACACCGAAGCGTATTATCTATGGATTTTTTTCCCATATTTTTAGACCCATTTTTCACTCTGATTCGCTGTTTTTGATTTTGGGCAAAAATGGTGCAGTACCAGTTTCGGCCGCTATGGGCAGCAGCAAAGGACTCAGAGAGCAAAGAGGAAGAGGAGGGCCACTTCCAGACCGTTTCTAGCTCATGTGTCCGAAAAAAGCCTCCTCTGGTCGGACTAACTCTGTCACTGCCCGCCCCCTGCTCTGGATGTAACTGCATTTAGCTGTGAGGTTAGCTGTTTTTGTTAGCAAGATACCGTAACTCATAAACCACACAGCAATTTTTTAAATACAGCTCAGACCAGCTGATTTCACATTTGGTTAAGCTCAGGAGCCCGTTTGCTATAAAGTCAGCTAAGAAATATATTTTTTAAGCGTTTATTTAGCTAAATTTAAAGAAATAAAGCGTCCGACCCGCGTGCATGCAAATCGGCAAACTATTTTTTAAATCCAGCTCAGACCAGCTGATTTCACATTTAGTTAAGCTCAGGAGACCGTTTGCTATAAAGTCAGCTAAGAAATATATTTTTTAAGCGTTTATTTAGCTAAATTTAAAGAAAGAAAGCGTCCAAACCGCCTGTTTGCAAATCGGCTAACAATTTTTTTAAATCCAGCTCAGACCAGCTGATTTCACATTTAGTTAAGCTCAGGAGCCCGTCTGCTATAAAGTCAGCTAAGAAATATATTTTTTTCTCACAAAGAAATAATAGTTTTTACCGTGTTTTGTTATAAATTCCTTCGGTGCTCGCCCGCTTCTGTGGCAGCCATTTTAAGCAGGGCAAATGATGCGCCGACGCGTCACGTAGTGGTGATGCATAATAGATGCGTATTAAACACCGAAGCGTATTATGTGCGTTTTTTTCTGGTTTATTGGCAATAATTGGACAAAGCGTATTATACACAGGTACGTATTTTACAACGACGAATACGGTACATACCTGCTTGCTTTTCTAAGAACCGCCTTCCTGTTAGTAATTGGTCAAAACAACGTGAGCTTCAATGTGATTGGATGTAATCGCTATCCATCAATCATTTTAAGTTCAGACGGACCGGCGGGCTGACCAGACCCAATCAGATCCCGGCATTTGTGTGGTGTGTTTAAAGCCTATAGGGCATACTGCCACATTCAGTTTAATTTGGATGCATTGCAAAGATTTTATTGTGCGCTGAGAATGTATTAGCAATGCGCAATTGCGCATGCGCGCAGCTTAGAGGGAACATTGCTTTCCGCAGGCCTGGCTCCAGGGTGGGGCCCCCGATAACCCATATCTAGGCAAGGAACACAAAGCTCCTTGTTTTCTTTTGTCCGGTCGTGCTTGATTATATAAAATAAAGCTGCTTAGTGCTGGGCAATATGGAAAAAATCATATATCACGATATGGACTTTTTTATATCACGATAACGATATATATCACGATATATACAACACGATATGTGTGTGTGTGTGTGTACAGGAAAAATTTGGACCAAAGTTTTTTTTATTTTTTTTTTTATTATTTTACTACAGATACAGTTACAATTATAAGAATGTGAACAAAAAGAACAAGGAAATTTGGACCAAAGTAGAAAAAGAGTTTCTACTTTGGTCCAAATTTTTCCTGCAGGTGGCGGTAAAACAACGGCTGCTAATAAAACCCACGAAGAAGAAATCCGCTCTGGAAGTTGGAGTAAACAAAGCAAGAAACAGAAAAGAGAAAACGTTGCGTTTGATTGCGGTTCTGTTGCGTCTCTGGTCTGTTTTGTATTGGTTAACTGGACCCGAGTTGGGACTCGGTTGGACTTTGTGTCCTCTGGACCCATTTTGTCTCCGAGTTTCAACGGAGCGAAATAATGGAAGCTAACAAGGTGAGCTGCCCCCTCATTTTGGTAAAAGTTCTTCCTCGGGCTGCCTGCGCAGCTGTTTCTCCTTGTTGTTACACCGGCGTCAAGTCAAGTCAAGTCAAGTCAAATTTATTTATATAGCACAGTTAGAACAGATAAACTGTTATCAAGGTGCTTATGCCCCTGCGACTCTGTTGCTCTCGAGTTTAACAACGTAAAGCATGTGTTGCAAACCCGCGCGTGCGTCAAACATAAAGCAACGCCGTCATCTCGCAAAACCACAATATGAAGCTTCTTTGCGACAGTTATTTTTTAATTCTTATTTATCACGATAAAGACGATAGAAGGAAAGTAGCACGATAGACACGTTTCTATCGTCCCCACGATATATATCGTCATATCGCACAGCCCTAAAGCTGCTCATGCAAGATAATTATTTATTTAAACTATTATAGTACAGTATTTAAATGTAAACTGTTTGTTTACACAGAAGGAGCTCTTGAGTGTGATGAGCACAAGTGTGATTGTAGCAGAGAAGTAAGCGTGGCGGAGAGCCGCAGAGAGTGGAGATCATGACCACATTGCTGAGAGCTTCTCCCTGTACCTGTGGAACCGCCTTCCTGTTAGTTGAAGGAATTGTGGCAGGTGCAAAATTATTTTAAATTATTTATTTTAAATAAACAATCCATGTGACTTGTGCTGCTCATCCATCATTCAGCCAATTGTGTGTCATGTCCAATCTTACTTTGAAAAACTGTGAGAGCGAGTCCGCGAAAGCCGAAACGCGAAGTAGCGAGGGACTACTGCACACACACACACACACACACGCACGCACACACACACACACACACACACACACAGACACACACACTTACGGCAACTTACTGGTAACTAATCAACACATTTCAATTCACAACTTCAAACAAACTACGTATTACAAATCTCAGTTACTTCAGCTTGTCACTAGCTGATATTTGGGCACATTTCTATCTACAACTGCTGATAATTCATTTAGAACGATTATAATAGTGCCAGCATGGCAAATTTAAGCACACAACTTTCTCTGGCAAGGTTGTGGTGGTTTATCATCATGGTGGCCGCATATTAGGGTTCTGGTATGAGTGTGATCCTAGTAAAAACAGAATTTAGCTATATTGGTATAAATATTAAAATAACCCTTGGCCATATCATATCATTCACAATAATACCAAAAAAAAAACCAAAAAAAAAACTATCGTTTTTGTCAGAATGCTCTGAAATATCACAATATTATATATGAACCATATCATCCACCCCTATATTAAAGGCAAAATTTGAATACAAAATAAAGCCCACACAAATTTTAAATCAAGACCAACAACTTATGACATTTCCAGAAAGTCATAAAATGTTCTATTGAGGCATTTTTTTTAATGACAAGATGTTCGCCTTTTATCTTCACTTTATCCTAAATCTGCCACTGATGGTTATGAAGTCAATAAAAAGATGCTGCCATCTATAGTCTGAGGTGAACACCAGCTGTAATCAAGCATTGAAGGCTCTGAGTACCGTTTGTATGCAGAGTGGTCGTTCTTGACGCTACACTTCATGTTCTTCAGCTCATCGAGAACTGCAAACATGTTGATGAACTTCCCAAGGGTCAGCAGGTATGCCTCAGAGACAAAGTCTTTTCTTCGCTCAGCGTGGCACAGCCGACGGACTTCCCCACAGAAACGATCGATTGCTGTGCGCTGGACAAAAATGAAAAGCAGCTCATGGATTAACTTGTTTTTATAGCAGAGAATAATAATCCCAGCTGATCAAATGTAGAGACTACCTGAAAGTACATGAAATTCATCAGCTTGGTGACTTCAGGCTCGAGGACCTCCACAGTCTTCTCATAGATCTCCACTCTGTTGGGCTGCTCATTGCACTTTACCTAAAAGGATAAACAAAATGGTTTATTTTTATGTTGTTGTTTTTTTTGTTTTTTTTTACTGTTGAGGTAAATTCAAGTAAACAATTAATGAGAGATGGGATGACTGAAATTAGGACAAGAAAAAACTTGAACTGAAAAAAATTCTACAAATTTATCGCAGAAACGTGGGTTCCGTCTACTCTTAACAAGCAGAGCTGTGAAAGCTAAGCCACGAGCTAAGCTAACTGGCCGACCTCAGAGCTGCTTTGGCTGGAGAAGCCTGGGAGTGCTGCCGCCGCAGTTAGACCTGGGAGCTACTGCCGCCCGGACTGCTGCCGTCAGATCTGGGGGGTTGTCGCTGCTTGGCCCCAGTCTGCCACTATTGGACCTGCAAGCTGCTGGGGCCGAAGAACCCGAGCTGCTACCGTCGGATCTGGAGGATTTTGCTGGGACCCGGTCTGCCGCCGTTGGACCTACGAGCTGCCAAAGCCGAGACCCGGGCTACAAACGTCGGATCTGGGTGCGGTTGCTGCTAGGCCCCTGTCTGCCGCCATTGAACCTGCGAGCTGCTGAAACCGGGTGACCCGGACTGCTGCCGTCAGATCTGGGTGCTGTTGCTGGATCCGGTTTACCGCCGTTGAACCTGCGGGCTGCCGAGACCGTGAGAGCCATCTGCTACTGTTGGATCTGGGGTCTGTTGCTGCTAGACCCCGGCTACCATCATTAGGCCTGTGAGCCGCGTGGCCAGGCCTTGGGCTTCTGCTAACAAACACGAGAGCTGCTACTGCTAAGCCAGAAGTAGCATGAGTAATGCCGAATAAACGTGGACAAAAGAAACAAGAGTCAGTGGAAAATAATTCAGAAACTATGGAGGAAATTTAAAAAATAATTAAACTTTATGAGTGCTGAACTGACAAGATTAGCATCTCAACAAGAACTCCTGATCGGTCTGATTGAGGAAGTGAAAGTTCTGATAAACAACAAAGACAAAAAAATAGCTGAACTGGAACAAAAAGTAAATGATATTGAAGTAAACATGAGGATAACCACCATATTGTGTCTTTAAACACATACGGTGCCACCCAGATGTAAAGGATTTTAGGAGGTCAATATTAATACTGACCTCCAAGCTGCTGGGGCATTATTATTGTTCTTGTGTACAACTCGTACACAAGAAATTGACATAATATACTGTACAGACAAATTAACAAATACAGTACATTAAAATATGACAACATACGAAGACTCAATAACCAGCTCTTTACCTTAATTTATTACTTATTCAGATTGAATAGTAATTTCACAGATTCTTTTCTTTTTCAGTTTACCCAATATTTCTGTGATCTTTATGATGGATAAGTAAATAAAGCCATTAACTGACAAAGACGTTAACTTAGTTTGGTATGTCAAAGACACTACCATTTATTTAAAATAAATCAACTAAAATTAACACCATTACACTTGATTGACATGATTTCACTTTCTTGCAATTTAACATATCAGCACATTTAAATTGCAACACAACAGACATAAATACAGGTTGTCAATATTCTTAGTCTGTGGCTCTTTAGCTTAAATATAGTTACCAGATAGATTGAGAGGGATAAGGAAATAGGAGGAGAGATTGGAGAGGTTAAGAGAGGAAGTTATTTATCTTGAGTTTAACCAGAAATGACACTCCTCCGTACAAGAACCAGCTCGACTTCACAGCACGATCCAAGAAACATCCGCAACTCTGTACCTGTTGACGTTCAGTCTCGGTTGGTAGTTGCAGGAGCAGTCTGAGCCTCACAGGTTCTGGGCCTATGAAGTCCGGTGTACCTCGGTGTGTTCATGGATTCACGTGTCGTGACGCCTGCCTTCTTCGTCAAAGATAGTAGCAGCTTCTGGGTTAGTTTCAAAATAAAGCTTTCCTCAAGAAAGTCATAGAGAGCTTTTGCTCGGTGAACTGGATGGAGACGTCCATCAGTTCCACTGATTAGTTGGTCTTTTGCTCTTGGCCAAACTTAAATCAGTTGACAAGGCAGAGAGCTTCCAGGTCTCTGTCCATTCAAACTCTCTGTCCATTCAAACTCTAAAGCGTTCACATCTCTCCTTCCTCACAGGAACTAACTGTTTTGGGAAAAAACTTAGACCCTTAGTAGAAGATCTGAGATGAGAGGAGTTGTCACTTTCCCATTGTCCAAAAGAACCAGTCGAGCAGAGTTAGAGACACGTCAAAGACTTCACTTTAACGTTATCGGGGTTCAAGGTGAGAGTCAGAGCAGAGTGAAATTGTTTAGGAAAAGTGTCTCAGTGAGGAGACTTTCAGAGAGTACTGGAGTCATTCTCACGAAAACAACAGATTAACTGTCTTCTGCCTTTCTAAACAAAACGGCCGGGTCTCTTTGACCTAAGCCTTCAACTTTCACACAGCAGTGGACACTGATGTTTCACATTACAGAATAACACAGCCTAAAAGCACACATGAGAATGACAAAATGTTATTCTTTTGATTACATTAGAATAAAACTAAAGAAGCCAATAGTTTCTTTTGGTGACTATGTTCTCAGATTACCGGATTACTAGGTCGCAGTTCGATGATCGACTTTGTTGTCGTCTCATCTGATCTGCGGCCGCATGTCTTGGACACTCGGGTGAGGAGAGGGGCGGAGCTGTCTACTGACCACTACCTGGTGGTGAGTTGGCTCCGATGGTGGGGGAGGATGCCGGTCAGACCTGGCAGACCCAAACGTATCGTGAGGGTCTGCTGGGAACGTCTGGCAGAGTCTCCCGTAAGACGGAGCTTTAACTCCCACCTCCGGGAGAGCTTTGAACACGTTCCGAGGGAGGCGGGGGACATGGAGTCCGAGTGGGCCGTGTTCCGCGCCTCTATTGTCGAGGCAGCTTATCGGAGCTGTGGCCGCAAGGTTGTTGGTGCCTGTCGAGGTGGCAACCCTCGAACCCGGTGGTGGACACCGGCAGTGAGGGATGCTGTCAGGCTGAAGAAGGAGTCCTATTGGGCCTTTTTGGCTTGTGGGACCCCGGAAGCAGCTGATAGGTACCGGCAGTCCAAGCGGCATGCGGCTCGGGTGGTTGCTGAGGCAAAAACTCGGGCGTGGGAGGAGTTCGGAGAGGCCATGGAGAATGACTTCCGTACGGCTTCGAGGCGATTCTGGTCCACCATCCGGCGTCTCAGGGGGGGAAAGAGGTACGAGACCAACACCATTTATGGTGGAGGTGGCGTGCTGCTGACCTCAACTCGGGATGTTGTGAGTCGGTGGGCGGAATACTTCGAAGACCTCCTCAATCCTACTGGCACGTCTTCCACTGAGGAAGCAGAGCCTGGGGACTTTGGGTCGGGTTCTCCGATCTCTGGTGCTGAGGTCGCCGAGGTGGTTAAAAAGCTCCGCGGTGGCAAGGCTCCGGGGGTGGATGAGATTCGCCCGGAGTTCCTTAGGGCTCTGGATGTTGTAGGGTTGTGTTGGCTTACGCGACTCTGCAATATCGCGTGGACATCGGGGGCAGTTCCCTTGGATTGGCAGACTGGGGTGGTGGTTCCCCTATTTAAAAAGGGGGACCGTAGGGTGTGTTCCAACTATAGGGGGATCACACTCTTAAGCCTCCCTGGTAAGGTCTATTCAGGGGTTCTGGAGAGGAGGGTCCGTCGGATAGTCGAACCTCGGATTCAGGAGGAGCAGTGTGGTTTTCGTCCTGGTCGTGGAACACTGGACCAGCTCTACACCCTCAGCAGGGTCCTGGAGGGTGCGTGGGAGTTTGCCCAACCAGTTTACATGTGTTTGTGGACTTGGAGAAGGCATTCGACCGCGTCCCTCGGGGGGTTCTGTGGGGGGTACTCCGGGAGTATGGGGTACCAGGCCCTTTGATAAGGGCTGTTAGGTCCCTGTACGACCGGTGTCAGAGCTTGGTCCGCATTGCCGGCAGTAAGTCAGGCTCGTTTCCGGTGAGAGTTGGACTCCGCCAAGGTTGCCCTTTGTCACCGATTCTGTTCATAACTTTTATGGACAGAATTTCTAGGCGCAGCCAAGGTGTTGAGAGGATCCGTTTTGGTGACCTTAGAATCGCTTCTCTGTTTTTTGCAGATGATGTGGTCCTATTGGCTTCATCAGCTCGTGATCTACAGCTTTCGCTGGAGCGGTTTGCAGCTGAATGCGATGCGGCCGGGATGAGGATCAGTTCCTCCAAATCCGAGGCCATGGTCTTGAGCCGGAAAAGGGTAGCATGCCCTCTCCGGGTCGGGGAGGAGGTCCTGCCCCAAGTGGAGGAGTTTAAGTATCTCGGGATCTTGTTCACGAATGAGGGAAAACTGGAGCGTGAGATCGATAGGCGGATAGGTGCAGCGTCCGCAGTGAAGCGGGCGCTGTACCGGTCTGTCGTGGTGAAGAGAGAGCTGAGTCAAAAGGCAAAGCTCTCAATTTACCGATCGATCTACGTTCCCACCCTCATCTATGGTCATGAGCTTTGGGTTATGACCGAAAGAACAAGATCTCGGATACAAGCGGCTGAAATGAGTTTTCTCCGCAGGGTGGCTGGACTCTCCCTTAGAGATAGGGTGAGAAGCTCAGTCATCCGGGAGGGACTCGGAGTAGAGCCGCTGCTTCTCCACATCGAGAGGAGCCAGTTGAGGTGGCTCGGGCATCTGGTTAGGATGCCTCCTGGACGCCTCCCTGGTGAGGTGTTCCGGGCACGTCCCACCGGGAGGAGACCCAGAGGAAGACCCAGGACGCGCTGGAGGGACTATGTTTCTCGGCTGGCCTGGGAACGCCTTGGGATTCCCCCGGAGGAGCTGCTCCAAGTGGCTGGGGAGAGGGAAGTCTGGGCCTCCCTACTTAGGCTGCTACCCCCGCGACCCGACCCCGGATAAGCGGAAGAAGATGGATGGATAGATGGATGGATGTTCTCAGATTACAACTAATGGAATAATTTGTAGTAAATGTCTTGTTATACTGAGAGGTCAGTAAATGTCATCACTGGACAGTTCAAAAACCTTAGTTTGACCCTGGGTAGGTCCACTACAATATAGAAGAATATTCAAGTGTAGTGATACAGGCCCTCTGTCTTGACCTTCAAGTACACCTCTCTGCATCTCTCTGAAACTCTCAGTGTTACACCTTCTTGAAACTCTCAAGGAGACAAATGGACACTATATTTCGTTACAATTATTTTGAATTAATGGACACCAATTAATCAGATTGAACTTTCTTTTTATTGTGTGTTAATTCAGAATTGATCTACAGTATATTTTGTCATTTTAATGATGATCTGTTACTTTCATGAGCTTTGACCTTCTGCTGGTTTTATTTCTGCAAGAACAAGCAGGTTCTGAATCTGGGACGTAAAGGATGTGCAACTTCCTTCTCTGTTTTGTCTGTGAAAGTTAGACATAATATTCTCTGTGCTCACAAGCAGGCCATCTGGCCGATTCTGTAAACAGTTTTCCTGTTGTCCGTCAGAGATAGTTCTGCCTATCAGATGAAATATCCATCTCTTATTTTGTTAAACCAGCCAATAGTTATTGAGGAGGTGGGAAGACCCCGCCTCCCATATATAAGGTCAATTTCCTGCATTTTCTGTGGAGTCGGAGGGAAGAACATCCTAAGAACTTGGTTTCTTCTCTGGAAAAAGCTGGAGACGTTCCGGTCATTGTGTCAACTAGACCCACGTCTCAGCTGGAGTCACGGCAAAGCCTTGCTGTGCCTCAAAACACTCATTTCTGAAAGAATTTGTTTTCTGAGGTTTTATTTTGAAAATCAGTCAGCGCGCTTGACCTTTGTTCCCTGCCGAGGGTGGCGAGTTTCCTCGTATCGTGAATCAGCCACACATGCTGAAGTTTCAACTGGACGGCCGTTGGACAAACCCATCCACGTGTGGGTCCAGACACTTCTCCATTCTTATCTCCAAGAGACGAACCGTCAACAGGTAACGAGTCGTGGTGTGTTTGAACGTGCGGGAGCCCAGCAGTCTGCTCGTGTGGGGAAAAAGTGCCACCCTGTCTGCTCAAAATAATCAATTTCAGTTAACTTAGCTTTCACTTATTTCTTCCTCCTATTTCTTATTTTTCATAAGCTATTAATCTGTCAAGTAAATGTACCAACAGAAAAGTTCCTAACTGTCTGTTTTAATTTGAATTCTTGTCAACGTAGTTATTAAATCAGAGCTAATATCGATACAAATGTTTAATGTACTTTCATGATAATTTCAATAAAAGGTCTATTTTCTGGTAGACCAACATAAATTGAAGTCTCTTGTGAAGTTACATTTCTGGCTAATCACATCACAGATTTATTAATTTAACCTGAAAAAGTTAAGACCCCGTGAAACTGATGGTAGATTTGTGTAGATAAAATCTGCTCTGATCTTTCATCCAAGCTATAGGTAAGTCAGTAAACTGACCTCCTAAGTGTTTAATTACACAAACGGGATATAGATTTATTACATATTGGTGGCCCGTACGGTCTTCTGAAAGATTAAGTTGTTTTTGTAGTCTATGTATTACGGTATTGTTGGCATTAGTTTTGTATCCTGTTTTTATAGAATAGTTTTGGCTGGTGGGTGTCAGAGATTGCTAATCGTGGCATTGTCTGGTGCGTTTCCCGTTAGAATGATCTTTTCTTTCACATTCCAACGTATGCTTGAAGCTCGGATGAATGAATGGTTGTGGTTGTGAGACGTTTCATTACGTGTCGCGAGGCTGCATGCATTTTTCATTGTTGTGACCGCCGTGTCACCACTGCTTCATTTTATTACTTCTGCGGATTGCTGTTGAAAAGCTGTGTCACACATTATTATGCTGCTCCATTAAGTGCCTTTTTCTGTTACAACGTGTGTTGTGAGGTTCGATTGGACCCTCTCAGCTTGGACCGGACGGGATCCGGTTCCGATTGACGTAAAGTCCGTTGTTGTACACAGTTAGCGTGTTGCCTTCTCTGGAAGGCGTGAGAGCTAGCCTGGATGTGTTGGGCTCGTTAGCAGTATTTTCTGTGGTGTATTCTACGTTTATTTTGTGAAAAAAGTGTCCAGACCTTTGGGTCGAGCTAACGTTAGCGGTACCGAAGCAAGATGGCTGCTTAAAGCGCTGTGATTGGTCCATTGTGTGTCGTGTTCAAAAAAGTTGGTTCTGTTAGACTGCTGGTTGTCAGATTCATTTTTGCACACATTTCTGACAGTTTATCTGTGTTATTTGGGTTCTATGCACGTGATATCGTTGAAGACTGGCTTAACCGCAGTGTTTTGCGATATTTATGACTGTTTTAGAACGTTGAAAAGTCCGTTCCACGCTAACGTTCGGCGACCGCAGGTCCGTGAACGCACCGCTCGAACGGCACGTCACACGTGGGTGGCGTTAGGTTTAGAAGACTACATTTCCCATGACCACTTGGGTTTTAGAACTACAGTTCTGTCTTCGCTGTGATTGGTCGATTACGCTGTATGTGTTGACGCTTGGGGGGTGCGGAGCTCACTCCTCGTCAACTTTCACTTCAGCTGTTTGTCCCAGACAAGTTCAGGCTTGTTGTCCGTTACTATCTCTGAAAAGACTGTTTCATCGCGGTGTTTTTGAGATTTTAATGGGTGGATTGAGTCAGTTGCTCTGAGGCTGCCGATCGCCATGTGACCAGGTCACGTGACACCGGGAGCTGCAACTGCTTTATGGGTCCGACCTTCTTTCTTTTAAACGCAGTTTAAAGTTTCACAGTTCAACCAATGTTTCTCACATCGTTTCGTCTTTTGTGAGACTGGGGTTCTAGAGTTTTGTCACGATAAGGGCTCTAGACCTTTCTGATTGATGTTTTTGGTCCGTTGTTAGACGCCTGTGAATGTTAGGAGCTACGGCTACGCTCACAAGTGACAACAGCGCCTCTATAGCGGTCAGAAAGGGAATTGCAGTCGCTGTGATACACTTATCCAGCGCTGCACACCCCCATCTGCTGGTCGCATCTAAGAATACAGTTTGATGCAATTCTATCATTTCAACTTTCCTGTTTTTGAATAGAGTACATGTTGAAATGTTGAGGACACAGCATCCTTTAATTTGATTTTCGCAGAAAATCAAATGTTGATGGCAGAACAATTACACAGAAGTAATACAGACTTGTCTACTTTTTGATAAAACTTGACACTTTTATCATCCATTCTGTGCAAAACAAGCTGTTTGTCCCTGTTTATTTTAAACTGCATGTTTAAAATAACACAGATGAGGCATCTTTTGTCTTGATTTTCACAGAAATCACACAAAAATAGCCGACCTTGATGGTCGTCTCATGGGTTGACATATTAATAATAATCACTGATTTTTATTTGATTTCACATCTTGGACTCCATGCTGACTGCCGCAGGCATCACATGGTGAGACTGCACACTGTGAAATAAGACCCACTTTACTTGATTTTTCACAGGAAATCAGTACAAAGATGGACGTTCTAGCAGGTGCATCAACAAATTGTGGGCTTGTTTCATCATTTGATAGGTACTTAGCTGCAAAGAACGTCCTTCAGGAACCAGGTGAACATCCCCTGGTGTTTTACGACAGGCTCCTCTCTGCTTACACAGGGGACAAAACTGTCCCTGGAATTGAGGAAGATTACCTGTTTAAAAGTCGTTTCACTTTGAATCTAATACCTTTCATAATGAAATGTGTTCGCTTCAATGTTAATTGCAAAGAGAGTACCATGGCAGAAATTAAACAATGTGCTGTGGAATTTTTTGACATGCTCGAACGACGAAAAACACCCTCAGTGGTGTGCCCAGGTCAGGAGGTCACATCCCACTCGCAGAAGATAGAAGAGGTTCCCTCTCCTACAGAGTGCGAAAGTAAACAGGTTTTTCATGATAACAAACAACAGATCAGTTCCGCAAGCTGGAACAGTGACTCAGATCGGTTCACAGGGAGTTCTACTCCTCCTGCACCTCAGGTTGTAAACCCTGGGATGAGCAGAGAACCACACAAGGTAGGTGTTCGCTCTCTAGGTGAACCAAGATGGTTCAGATCGAACCAGAAAGGTTTTGACCTAGGCCTCATAGTGGGTGAACTTCGAGAGAAGTTGATGTCTGGGAGCCGTGACCCATTGAAAAATGGTCTATACCGACATGTACCCCCGAGAAGCGGCCCTCCTGCCCCTGCACATCGAGCTGCACAGTTCGAGACATGCAAAGAGTCACACATGCTCCAGATTATGGAAACGACGCTTCCGCGCGTGGACGTGACTGAGGTTGTGAGTTGTTTGTCAAATGATTTGAATGTTACAGTGGTTGACCGAGCTGACACAACGTGTGACGCTGTCCTTGATGATAACACAAACAACGTTGTTCAACCTGGTGCAGCGACGCGCATCACTACCTTTTGCAACAACTCAGTGCACACTGTTGACAACAACAGCGTCAACATTGACAAAGATGCTGACAGCAAACAAATTGCTGATGATCAGCGTCCTGAAAATCAAGATGCTGACAGCAAACAAATTGCTGAAAATCCACATCCTGAAGGTCATGAGGCAAACAGCCGTCATGATGCTGACAGCGACGAAGATTACACAGACAGAGTCACACGTACACAGAAACGTGTGAAAAAACCTAAACGGTTTCTGTGTAACTTTATAAAAAGGGGGATAGCTAAGAGAGCTTACCTGCCACTCACATTGGAAGGGGTCCTCGCGCAAGAAGCACTCCTGGTTTGCGGCTCAGACGTGTCTATCATGTCAGCCGAACTGTTTGAGGAGCTAAGGACCGCCGCTAACGATGTTGACAGGCAAATACCCTTTGTGAAATACACTTATGGTGAGCAACAGGGCCTCGCAAAGACGAGAACAACCCTAATAGCCATGGTTCACATGCAGATTGGCGAAATGTCACTATACCACCCGGTATATGTGTCTGAACTTGACTCACTCCAGACTCCATTTGTGGTTGGCCAAGATTTTATAAATCGCTTTGAAGCGATTATAAATTATGGCAATCAGACAATGTGGGCCACAGTGAGCAGTCCACTGCCAATCGAGGTGCCTCCCCAAGGTCAGGACACTGACTGTCTAACAACAGGTACCGCTGAGGTCACATGGGATTCCCCAACCGAGACCACAAGCCCGGTAAGTGAACCTTCAACTACAGGTGAGACAGAGGAGACTCAACAGTTGGACCAGACTCTGGCCCAGCATGAGGACCTCCTCTGCGAGCTGACACCTTCAGCACTCATTGAACACTGCCTACCACAGGTAGAAGAAGGTGTGGAGATCCAAGGGTCCCACACCGATGACGCTGTACTGTCCTATGGGACAGGTAATTCGGCATACAGCCAAGCTTTCAGTGAAGTCTTGGTTCAAGGACATCTGAGTCCTGAAAGTGACAGTCTACAACACGCTGACAGTCACTTGGACTTCATTGTTACAGATTTTGAGGACCCCTCCTCAAACAAAAGGGTGGTGAACTCACACTTCCTACCACAGGTAGAGGAAGGTGTGGAGATCCAAGGGTCCCACACCGATGACGCTGTACTGTCCTATGGGACAGGTAATTCGGCAAACAGCCAAGCTTTCGATGAAACCTTGGTTCAGGAGCTTTTGAATCTAGAACTACTCAGAAATGACATGGTTCGACAGAGACACGCCTGCGACGGCGCCGACAGTTGTGACAGTTGTGACACACCTGAATTACGCAGAAAGAGGTAAACGTACAGGGATACGTTGGCCAAAACCTATAAGGTTCCTGTACAAGGTTCCCAATAAACTGCGCGAACAGCTTAAACTAAACAAAGGCATCCTAACTCGTGCCCATGGACGGACGTCCACACCTGTGCGCGTGGTCCCCCATGACCACAGGGGGGTGATGTTAGGCCATGTCCATGTCAAGGACAAAGATTTCAATAACCCCACAAATGACAAAGTTCTCGCAAACTCAAAGACTTCATGGGAAAACAAGGTCGTCCAAGCACAGGATAGTAAATAAACTAAACAGTTTAAACTATACTAGTTGCGAAAAGAAACCGTTCCAACTAGAACTTAGAAACGCTAAGCATAAAACCCACAAAAAAACTAACCTTAACAACCGTTTAAATCTGCAGGATTTAATTGACATCGGTTATAAAGCTAAGAACTGTTTTTCTTGTGTGTGACACGTTGGAATCTGACGACCAGAGTGAGTTTGACGTAGTGAAACGTTGTTTTTAGTTGCTTAATTGCTACTTTTGTTGTTATTGAAGTTGTTATTGTTTTCTGAACACTCCCAGCCAAAAGAGGTTTTGATTAATGTTAGTTGAAGACTTAAATGGATTTAACTATGCCAACATGCTGTTCATTTTGTTAAAGATCTCAATCTTTGAAGAGTCATTGTAGATTAATACTACTTAAGGTACTATAATCTACACTGATCTCCCAATCATTTAGGTAGGACCGATTCGATCGTTTCTATTCTAGATCTATTCATTTTGATGAGTCTCGCCATAGACTTCAAAATTTATAGGGAATACCAAATCTTGCGTCGTTCGTCTAAAAGACAACAGACATTTAGACCAAACTAGATTTCATTTTTTTTATTTTAGTTTAACCTAAACTAAATAATGAATGGAGGAATAGTTTGAATGAAGAGGCCTTCGTTACAGAAGCCCTCCACATTTCTATAGGTATAGATCCCTATATCTGATTTTTACAGCATTGATCCACCCCTTAATTGGTAATTGTAGCTGATCTAATCCATGATAGCTTACATACCAGGTGCATATAGGTAGGGCCTAATGTAAAATCCCAATCATAAGCCCACCTAAAACCACATAATTGCATGACACATTGAACCAGGGTGGCACCGACTGGAAGCCATCCAGCCTGCAACCTTCGATGTGGGGACCTGCTGATCCAACGTTGGTCTTCAACCTTTATCCAAGGGCCCATTCCTCTGCTTCAATCGAAGGATCCCCTCTACATGCTGATTAAAATCCATTCTTGCTGATGAAATCACTAACCCCCATCGTTGTGGAAGTACTGTTGTGGATTATAAGACTTTGTTTCCAAGGGATCACAGACTCAGTTTTCCATGGGTTAACAGACTATGTTTTCCAAAGGATTGAAAGCTTACTGCAATGGGATTACCTACGAACAGTATGGAATTTCCAAAAACATTATGAGAGTATAATTTTGAACTTTTTTTTTTGACTTTTTTTTTCCACTTGCTAGATTACATAGAGGTCAGAGACATTCGATGGTATCCTTTCGTGTTGGAACGCATCTCCAAGGACAGGCGATGACTTCCAAAAAGGGGGACTGTAGTGATACAGGCCCTTTGTCTTGACCTTCAAGTACACCTCTCTGCATCTCTCTGAAACTCTGTGTTACACCTTCTTGAAACTCTCAAGGAGACAAATGGACACTATATTTTGTTACAATTATTTTGAATTAATGGACACCAATTAATCAGATTGAACTTTCTTTTTATTGTGTGTTAATTCAGAATTGATCTACAGTATATTTTGTCATTTTAATGATGATCTGTTACTTTCATGAGCTTTGACCTTCTGCTGGTTTTATTTCTGCAAGAACAAGCAGGTTCTGAATCTGGGACGTAAAGGTTGTGCAACTTCCTTCTCTGTTTTGTCTGTGAAAGTTAGACATAATATTCTCTGTGCTCACAAGCAGGCCATCTGGCCGATTCTGTAAACAGTTTTCCTGTTGTCCGTCAGAGACAGTTCTGCCTATCAGATGAAATATCCATCTCTTATTTTGTTAAACCAGCCAATAGTTATTGAGGAGGTGGGAAGACCCCGCCTCCCATATATAAGGTCAATTTCCTGCATTTTCTGTGGAGTCGGAGGGAAGAACATCCTAAGAACTTGGTTTCTTCTCTGGAAAAAGCTGGAGACGTTCCGGTCATTGTGTCAACTAGACCCACGTCTCAGCTGGAGTCACGGCAAAGCCTTGCTGTGCCTCAAAATACTCATTTCTGAAAGAATTTGTTTTCTGAGGTTTTATTTTGAAAATCAGTCAGCGCGCTTGACCTTTGTTCCCTGTCGAGGGTGGCGAGTTTCCTCGTATCGTGAATCAGCCACACATGCTGAAGTTTCAACTGGACGGCCGTTGGACAAACCCATCCACGTGTGGGTCCAGACACTTCTCCACTCTTATCTCCAAGAGACAACAGGTAACGAGTCGTGGTGTGTTTGAACGTGCGGGAGCCCAGCAGTCTGCTCGTGTGGGGAAAAAGTGCCACCCTGTCTGCTCAAAATAATCAATTTCAGTTAACTTAGCTTTCACTTATTTCTTCCTCCTATTTCTTATTTTTCATAAGCTATTAATCTGTCAAGTAAATGTACCAACAGAAAAGTTCCTAACAGTCTGTTTTAATTTGAATGCTTGTCAACGTAGTTATTAAATCAGAGCTAATATCGATACAAATGTTTAATGTACTTTCATGATAATTTCAATAAAAGGTCTATTTTCTGGTAGACCAACATAAATTGAAGTCTCTTGTGAAGTTACATTTCTGGCTAATCACATCACCGATTTATTGATTTAACCTGAAAAAGTTGAGACCCCGTGAAACTGATGGTAGATTTGTGTAGATAAAATCTGCTCGGATCTTTCATCCAAACTATAGGTAAGTCAGTAAACTGACCTCGTAAGTGTTTAATTACACAAACGGCCTATAGATTTATTACACAAGACAAGATAAATTGGCGATTACTGGACTTGAAGTTAGGCGCCGGACATATGCAGCAATGTCTGCTGGTGCTAACGCCACAGAGGACGCACCACAGGAAGAGCTACAGACTCTGGAGGAGCAAGTACTGACTTTTTTTTTAAAACAAAACAAAGACAATGACATCGAACATGAGGACATCTCAATCTGTCATACCCTGCCTAGTAAATCCAAAAAATTCAAACCATCAATAGTCATCAGGTTCATTAGTAGGAAATCAAGAAACAATGTAATAATGCAAGCTAAATGTATACATAAATGAACATCTAACTAAAAAAATGGAAATATTGCACGTGAAGCAAGTTTGTTGAAAAAAATAGCATCAACTTGGACAAGAAATGGAAACATCTGGATCAGAGTACAGGAAGGGTTTCAGGCTAAAATAATAAAATAACTGAAGGATTTGGAAAAACTTGAAAGAACTCAGAGAAGACAAATTATAAATCATTGACATAACTCGTACACAAGAAATTGACATAATGTACTGTACAGACAAATGAACAAATATAGTACATTAAAATATGACAACATACGAAGAGTCAGAATTTAAAATATGTAATGTTGAAGATGTGATTGATACAAATATTTTTCCAGTTATAAAAGATTGTGAATATTATAATGAAGAGCAGTTTAATGACATCACGATGACAAATGGAGGTCCCTATTATTCACTTCAATAGTAGAAGTATAAATGCAAATATATCCAAAATAAGAGTATTTAAAACAATTAAACAGAACTTTTACTTTAATAGCACTGTCAGAAACATGGCTCAATGATGAAAACACAAATAATATTCACATCGAAGGGTATGAATTATATCATTTGAACAGAAATAATAAAAGGGGTGGTGGAGTCGCTCTATTTGTTAATAATGAAATTAAATGTAAAGTAATTAGTGAAATGTGAATAATTGTTGATAATATTATGGAAATGATAACAATAGAAATTATAATAAACAAGAATGATAAAAACATAATAAGTTGTGTATATCGACCACCAGGATCAAATATAGAGTTCTTCACCGGTAAAATCATGGAGCTATTGGAAAGGAGTTTTAATTTTTAAAAAATTTGTGTGGAGACTTTAATATTGATCTGGGAAATAAAACCGATTCAAATAACATCAATACTATATAATAATAATAATAATAATAATAATAATAATAATAATAATAATAATAATAATAATAATAATAATAATAATAATTTAAATTCAATGTCCATTGATATCTAAACAAACAAGAATTACAACTCATAGTGCCACAATAATTGATAATATTTTCACAAATATAACAAATGGGGATGTGATAGGTGGTATTTTAAAAAACTGATTTAAGTGATCATTTACCAGTTTTCACAATCTATAAAAATTATCAAAGCATTACAAAAGCAGTTACAATTAAGAAAAAAATAAACATAAAAAAAAGCTTTGGATTAATTAAAAGATTATTTAGATAAACAAAACTGGAATGACGTGTATGTTGATTTGACAGATAATAGGATGAGTTTATGAATATTTTAGAAGCTCTGTATGAAAAGAATTGTGTACAAAAAAATGATACAAAGAGAAATATTGTTGACATGGATGACAAAAAGGTTGAGAAATGCTTGTAAAAAACAATTATTTGTATTCATGCTTCTTGAAATTGAGAACACAAGAGGCAGAAGAGAAATACAAGAAGTATAAAAATAAATTAGTAAGGATTATAAGGAAACACAAGAAGGAACATTATAGTGATTTATTAAATAAAAGTAATGGTGATATGAAAGCAACCTGGCGAGTAACGAATAGTGTTCTGAAAAATCATAAAGTAAAAACGGGTATTTCACAATATTTTGTGAAAGACAATGAAATCCATGATGAGAATGAAATTGTAAATGGATTTAATCATTATTTTGTGAATGTCAGATCAAGCCTTGCAGCTAAAATACCAAAAGTAGATAATGTGAGCCATTCAGTCATAGGTTGTGCAAACAGTATTTTTCTAAATGGAACTGACAAAGACAAAATAATGAATGTAGTAAAAAAAATCTTAGAAACAAGAGATCAAAAGACTGGGTGGACATGGATATGATGTTTGTAAAGGACATGATGAGTCATGTTATTGAGCCGTTCACATACAGTATATATGTAATTTATCATCTTCAACAGGAGTATTTCCAGATACAGGTAGTCCCCGACTTACGAGCGAGTTCCGTCACTAGGGGGCGCTCGTATGTCAAAAATTCGTAAGTAGGAACACATAGTAAAAAAAAAAAAAAAAAAAAATTTTTTTTTTTTTTTTTTTTTTTTAAATAAATGAATACATGTACAGTACTGGACAGTCACCAAGCACTTAGCCTATCCTAACACAGTTTTTAAAGATGAAGGAATCAGTTGAATTGTCTCCCTCCTCCCTGCAGGCTCCATAGGGAGCTTGCTCCCTTTATGTGAAAGGGAGACAATTCAACTTATTCCTTCATCTTTAAAAACTGTGTTAGGATAGGCTAAGTGCTTGGTGACTGTCCAGTACTGTACATGTATTCATTTATAAAAAAAAAAAATATATATATATATATATATTTTTTTTTTAAATGAGATACATGCTCGTAAGTCCGGGACCTCGTAAGTCAGAGCGCTCGTAAGTCGGGGACTACCTGTAATATGAAAGTAGCTAAGGTATAAAGTAGTTCCTCTTTTTAAAAATGGTGATAAATGTGTGTTCAATAATTATAGACCAGGGGTCTGCAACCTGCGGCTCTGGAGCCACATGCGACTCTTTGGTCCCTCTGCAGTGACTCTTTCAAGCTTTGACCAAAACTAAATTGGTTGTACAGTTTTTGTGTCATTTCATTGGCACATACGTTGATATTGGAACAAGTACAAGGAGTAAAACTTTAACTTTATGCTTTATTTCTATACTTAATTCATTGTTCTACAATTTAAAAAAACTAGGTTTGTATAGTTCATAGTTTTTATTAACAAACACTCTTTAAAATAATCTGTTTTTTTTCATTTGTCTTTAATTGTAAAAATAGAAATTATTAGTTATTTTATTTTTATAAATGTCACCCCTAGTGGCCACAAAAGCCCCTTCCAACAAACCTAAAGTGGCCCATGGGCCACCAGTTGATAACCACAGTTGTAGCATGTTGCGGCTCTAAACACTTTCAATTTAGTGACCAAAGTCGTAAAATGGCTCTTTTTATAGTAAAGGTGGCAGACCCCTGTTATAGACCAATAACCTTATTACCACTTGTTTTGTGATATTTCAAATCAACCCAAATATTTAATGTTTCATCATATTTTAAATAATTTGTCAGGCTCGTGAAGGATTGGCAAAAATTATTTAGAAAAAATCAAACAATCACAGACTCCTTTTGAAATAATGATTTGTCATTAAAGAGAGCTGTGACAGAAAAATAAAAGGAAAAAAGCAAAACAGACATCAACAATTGTACAATCACCTTAGATGTACAATAAACATACAAGTCACACACACAAACTGTTTTCCTGCTAGAAATAATGTGTCATTTAAATCCGCCACAGTTAACAGTAAAACACAAACTCAACACTAATTTGACTAAGGCTGCGCTTTTTTGCGCAAGTGAACTTGGATTCTAAATCCCCCGGTCCCTTTCAGTGGGCTATATAATGTCGATTCACATGCTAATGACCCATTAATTCTACACCTACACTAGAGGGTGACACGGGAGTGAATTTCTACTCCTGTCCCGTCACACTCCCACAGAAAATAATCCTGTCCCGTCCCACTCCTGGTGCAATGACTCCCACTCCCATCCCGCTCCCATTCAAAATGACTCCCGCTCCAGTACCGCTCCCATCTTTTCTTCCTAATTTACTCGTAAGCAATACAATTAATTTGATTTAATCTTCACCACAATGTTTTTAAGATTAGGCTACTTTGTGTTTTGCAGTTTGATTTAAATAGATATAACAACAGAAACAGTTCATCTGTGGCAGTCGAGGGAGGCATTTTTTGCCTTAATGTAAACAACAACAAAAAATTTAAATCACTAAAGAGCGCAAAACGTAGTACATGGCCTGTAATCTCTATCCACCTTATTCCTAGGGGTGTCACTGTAGAAGCAATTATGTGTCTTACTTCCGTTTGACCCCGGAAGTAGAATTTCTGCATTGGCTCCTCGTTGTTTACTTGCTAATCTGCGCGCGTCGTTGAAGTTCTGTTAAAGTTCTGTTTTCTGTTATTTCGAGCTAATATTGTCACGAAGATGTCCTTGCGGAGCTCGGGTACCTGTTGCGCTGTTCGTGGCTGTACGAATAATCAGACGAAGCTGAATTTGTGGCTGCAACTAGTGTGTGTTGAACATGCTCCGAAAACAAAAACCCGCATCCTTCTTTGTGGCTGGGCTACGAGAAACCACCTGAAAAAAGACACTGTATCCTCAGAGGATGAGAACACCAGGTATGATTTAAGAGACAGCTTTTAGTGTTATGATTTTATGTAGTCAGTGATTAAATGATACTAATATTTTCGTTCATAACTGGCAAATAAACACACGCACCTATATATGTATGCTGTGTGTGTGTATTATATATATATATATATATATATATATATATATATATATATATATATATATATACAGGTAGTCCCCGATTTACGAGCGAGATCCGTCACAACGAGGCGCTCGTAAACCGGAAATCTCGTAATTTGGAACGGCCGCCATTTCGCTCGTAAATCCGGAAATCCGCTCGTAAATTGGAACGGTTTTCGCTAGCGCACCTAAAAACACTCTATTTTCATCTAAAAACTACTTTTGAGTGCATAAAAATGATCGGAAACGTGTGTTTATATGCTTAACTTGCTAACTGAAGTGAAAAAACACATGAAAACTCAGTATTTTTTTCGTTTTTTCCAAAAATGTGCAGCTCGTAAGTCTGGAACCTCGCAGATCAGAGCGCTCGTAAATCGGGGACTACCTGTATATATATATATATATATATATATATATATATATATATATATATATATGTGTGTGTTGTTTATTTATATATATATATATATATATAATATAGGTGTGTGTGTGTGTGCGTGCGTGCATGCGTGTGTGTGTGTGTGTCTATATGTCATAGCCGGACTATGCGCCAGACTACGTACCGACATTATCGGGTCATTTGGTATTAGCGGGCCTTTGCCGAAGTCCGGATAAATCACAGATTGTATCCAAATATATTAATATGTAAACATTGTTTTTTCTCATCAATATCAGAGTAACTTGTGGCTAAATGGCTGTCTGGATGAGTTGGACTATGCTTTAACACTTAAAATTGTTTCAATAAAAAGTTATTTACATTTATAAAATTGTCCTGCGAAACACCTCCTCGAGAATATGTGTGTGGTGTGTGTCAGTTCGTGTGTCGGATGCGCTTATTGAACCCGTGTGTTTTGGTTCCTGACACACACCGCGCAAAACTCCAACGCCCCTCCTATGCTGCCTGTTGTGGGCGGGGCCTCAGCCGAGGCTTTAAAAGTTAAATGCCTCGAGCTGACCTGTGCAGAGACGTCATGGCTTCCTTTACTGCAGGATGACGGCCTGAGGTGAGCGGAGATTTTAAAAGTTTAAACCGTGGATTTTTGTAGCACGTGGACGGATGTATTGACTGCACAAAGGTAAGAATTAATTTAAATTTATTATTTTATTTTATTTTTTGCTTTGAGGACATTGAAGTAAATGTTAGCGTGTGCAACGTGACACGTTGTGTGAATGTTGTAGCAAACTTTATCAACATTTATATAAATTAGCAACTATCTTTGCATGAGTTTTGAGTGGTTTGAGTGGTTATTTAGAGTCGAACGTGACGAAGATGAGACGAAGACAAATTTAAACTCACGTAACGTTACTTGACGTCGCCGC
>JBBPBX010039007.1:0-17361 GCA_038048925.1 Garcialebias charrua
GGGAGAGTGATCTCTCAGAAGGGAGCGGGCCTTTCATCTTCACATCGAGACACAATCTTGCATCATCCAAAACCGCAGACAGTGAAAGAGATGCTGTCATTTCTCGGTCTGACAGGATATAGCCGAAATTATATCCCAGATTATGCAGGACAAACACAGATTTTGCGCGCTTTGGTTAAACAAAAAGGCATGAGAAACCCCACTGCACAGCTAGACTGGGATGAGGAAGCTGAGAGAACATTTATCAATGTGAAACAACAGATGAGCAGCGCAGCAGAGTTGGCGTTAGCAGATTATGGGCGTCCCTTCTACCTTGATGTCTCTGAAACAGACGGGGTGATAAACGGCGTCCTGTTTCAGAAACATGCAGGAGGGCGCAAAGTTTTGATGTATGTTTCTTGTTTACTCGACAACATGGAGAAGAGACATCCACCATGCACTCAGCACGCAGCAGGAGTGGCTAAGCTGGTTCAGAAAACTGCACATTTGGTAATGGGTCATTCACTGAACATTTTGACATCACACAGTGTAGTTGCATTTGTGAACTCACAGAACTTCACCATGACACCACTGAGACAGCAGAGAATCAACAAAGTCCTTGAAGCACCTAACTTGTTGTTCACACACGAGGGGATTAACATGGCAGACAGGTTGGGAGTGGCTGGTGAGCCACATGTGTGTGAAAAAAGAGTTGAGGTAGATGACAAAGTCAGGCCAGATTTACAGGCCACACCCTTAGAGGGAGGACACGTGGTGTTTTGTGATGGAAGTTGTTTTCGTGGACAGGATGGTCAGCTCAGTGCTGGTTTTGCTGTGGTGCGTCAGACAGAGCAGGGCTATGACACACTAGTGTGTGAAAAGCTGCAGGGGTCACAATCAGCTCAGAGGGCAGAGGTCAGGGCTCTGATCTCTGCATTACAGTGGGCAGAAGGTGAGACAATCACCATATACACCGATTCAGCTTATGCATGTGGAGCCGCATACTGAACTGGCTCAGTGGAGCAGAGGAGGCTTTCTGACAGCAAATGGTAAACCAATCAAACATGAGGCAGACATGAGGGAGCTTGCAACAGCTTTAATGCTACCAAAGGAAGTAGCAGTTGTAAAATGCAAGGGCCATGACACAGACACAGAATCCCAGACAGCCCAGAGGCAACTGTCAAGCTGATTTGGAGGCAAAAAGAGCATCAGGATACAGCAACTGGAGTCAGATGGTGATGGTCACACCAGAAGAAGAGAGGGCCATGAGATGGGATGAGGCCTCTGTAGCTTGCTGTCAACAAGGGGCGGCTCCTGAAGAAAAAACAGTGTGGCTGGACCATGGAGCTAAAGTGAGACCAGATGGATTGTGGATACATCCGGAAGATGGAAGATGGGTCCTTCCCTTGAGCCTGAAGAGGAGAGTTTTGGATGAAGCACACGGACTCGCACATGTCGGGGCCCACCAGATAAGAAAAAACATTGTCAGCTGGTGGCACCCGCACTTGAATTCATTGCTCAAAGCATTTGTGAAGGAATGCACCGTGTGTTCCTTACATAACTCAAAACCATCGATGAAACCGCGTGAGCACGGCAAATTTCCGACCGAGATGACACCCGGTTATGAGATAATCATTGATTACACGGACATGATTGAGCCGGTAAAGGGATTCAGATACTTACTGGTTTGCGTTGATGCGTTCACCGGATGGCCGGAGGCGTGGCCAGCGAAAAAAGAAGACGGGAAAACGGTCATAAAATGTTTAATCAATCATTACATTCCAAGTCATGGTTTTCCTTCTAAAATCAGGTCAGATAATGGTACACATTTCAAAAATGCAGATCTGCAGATGGTTGAAAAGGCTTTAGGCCTAACATACGCATTTGGTTCCGTCTATCACCCCCAGTCGCAGGGAAAGGTCGAACGTTTGAACAGAAATCTGAAAGAAAAATTGGCTAAAATCTGTGCACAGACAAAAATTAATTGGCTTGAAGCTCTGCCCATAGCCCTTATGGCGGTCAGAGCCTCTGTGAACCGGGGTACAGGTTTCACTCCTTATGAGTTAACGACGGGGAGGGCATTTCCAGGGCCACAACAAAACGTTGGATGGCCCTCTGAAGAAACTGTGAAAATGTCACATGAGAGTTACATGGAAACACTAACAGGTCTTTTGTCCAGTTTCCATCTACAGATCCCTGAGTCCAGTACCCCTCAGGAAGAAAGGCCTGAATGCCCGTTGACACCTTGGGTGCTTCTGAGGGTCACGAAACGGAAGTGGGCGGAGCCACGCTGGACCGGCCCGTTCCAGGTGGTTGAGCGCACATCTCACGTAGTACGTCTCCGTGATAAAGGCTCGACGTGGTATCATCTGAGCCAGTGCACGCCAGCAGAGGAGCCTCAAAGGTCATCACAACAGGTCGAGGCAGCTCTGTCGGAGCTGCACAGCTGAGAGGGCCGGCCTTGCACCTGGAGGGAGTGGTCCACACGAGCGGTAGGTTGTCCGGCATCTTCATCCTTGAGATCGGGTTCGAGGAAGGTGTGGGTCTCATCGTTTCATCATTTCACTTCCTCTGCCGTGGAAGTCATCTGTTCGTGTGGTGTTCTAGTTCGAGTGGTGGAGCTTCCTGAAAACACCTGTCACCTGAAAACACTTGTCTTCCTGAGGTGCATCTTTGTGCTTGCTTTTGAGAATAGGCCAAAACGATAGGGAAACAGTTCCCCAGGCCTGTCTGCCTTGTTGCTTTGAGAGAGGAGAGCCAGTTGCATGATTGCAGCTTAACAAGGCAGGCCACACCAAGAGGAGCATAAAAGAGGAGGTCAACCATTCTCTTTGGGTCAGGGGCAGTTTTGCTTGACCAGTGGAACGGGGAAATTTGAACAAAGTACCAGCTGGGTTATAATCTTCAGCAATCTGCAGCCCAAGAAAAGGGTGGTGACCTCTGAAGAATGCAGCTTTC
The DNA here is from genome assembly GCA_038048925.1 of Garcialebias charrua. Taxonomy (NCBI): domain Eukaryota; kingdom Metazoa; phylum Chordata; class Actinopteri; order Cyprinodontiformes; family Rivulidae; genus Garcialebias; species Garcialebias charrua. The sequence continues at coordinate 2,938 of JBBPBX010039007.1, forward strand.
CACAAAGATCTAAACAGAACAGAAAGCAGAGGGTTAAATCGATTCAGAAAGACTGACACAGTGTTTTAAACTTTACAGGTGTTTCTATTTGGTATGATTAAATCAGCAATATTTCATTCTTTAAATCTTAAATCACATTTTAAAGATCACACACTTAGGATTAGATATTAGATTTCACCTTTAATATTAAATTAGTGTTACAATCCGCTCCTAATTCTTATATTAGATTTAATTTAGTCGTTAACTATTTGCTGCTACATTTTAACTTTTAACTTTTATCAATTAAACTTACTTATATCCTAAATTAGAGGTCAACAGAACAACACATACTTTAATTCATTACCAGGTCTAACTTTCAAGGGTTTGGAGTTACATTTTTCTATTTCAGTGTTAAAATCATAAAATATTATGGGTTTTTGATCAATTCCTTATTTCTGGTTTAAAATTTAATGAGAGAGTGATCCGTGCATTATACGACTGTATTTTCTTACAGGTGCGGTTCCAGTGATTCCTGTATAATAAAAAATAATAAAAAAAGGAGAAATAAGAAGATTTTGTTAACTGTGCATGTGTTTGGGCAACCTTGGCGGAGTCCAACTCTCACCGGAAATGAGCCTGACTTACTGCCGGCAATGCGGACCAAGCTCTGACACCGGTCGTACAGGGACCTAACAGCCCATATCAATGGGCCTGGTACCCCATACTCCCGGAGTACCCGCCACAGAACCCCCCGAGGGACGCGGTCGAATGCCTTTTCCAAGTCTACAAAGCACATGTAAACTGGTTGGGCAAACTCCCACGCACCCTCCAGGACCCTGTTGAGGGTGTAGAGCTGGTCTAGTGTTCCACGACCAGGACGAAAACCACACTGCTCCTCCTGAATCCGAGGTTCGACTATCCGACGGACCCTCCTCTCCAGAACCCCTGAATAGACCTTACCAGGGAGGCTTAAGAGTGTGATCCCTCTATAGTTGGAACACACCCTACGGTCCCCCTTTTTGAATAGGGGAACCACCACCCCAGTCTGCCAATCCAAGGGAACTGCCCCCGATGTCCACGCGATATTGCAGAGTCGCGTAAGCCAACACAACCCCACAACATCCAGAGCCCTAAGGAACTCAGGACGAATCTCATCCACCCCCGGAGCCTTGCCACCGCGGAGCTTTTTAACCACCTCGGCGACCTCCGCACCAGAGATTATAGAGTCCGATCAAAAGTGGCTGGGGAGAGGGAAGTCTGGGCCTCCCTACTTAGGCTGCTACCCCCGCGACCCGACCCCGGATAAGCGGAAGAAAATGGATGGATGGATGGATGGATGGATGTGCATGTGTTTGGTGTTTGGACTTTCTGCACCAAGTTATCCTGTGTGTTCACCTTTTCAGGTCAGCTCATTTTAACTGAGAAGTGGGTCAATTTCATCTTCTGTTTTTAACTTGAGTTACATTTCAGTGCTCACAGATTGCTGCTTTTGAACCGTGTTTGTGCAACAGTTTGAGAGGGCCACGAGGAGTTCAGCATGGCGGATGGGCATAACAGAATTTTACTGGCAGGAAGTGTGATGATGTTGATCATGATTCTGATCGTTTTGCTGCTGGAATCTCTTTGTGTTATACCAGGTCTGCAGAGGTGTCGCGCAGTGGATCATTCAAGGGACAAGAGAGAGGTCCCCAGACTTAGGGCATGGTCACAAATCCAGGATATTGATCAGTTGACTCTCAACTTGTCTCACAGCTTCCAGATGAACAGCTGGTATAAGTATGCTCAGTTTTTGGCCAGGGGGCGCCATAGTTCTGAATGTTATGTATGCACAAAGCTTCCTGTGACTGCATCCCACCTGCCCTTGCGTGTGAAGCCTTTAGAACGCAAGTTGTCTTTCTGTTTTTTACAGTACAGTTCCAGGGGATTCATCAAACAACCAGCGAGATGTGAGGCTAGAAGGTACGAGCTGACACAGTCTGACCCGGTGGTGGTGCTGAGCCAGTATGTGGAGTGGACACCTGGTGAACAGTTCCCGATTTGTGTACACCGCGTGCATCACCAAGACTCACATCAGGTGGTGGTTGGCTCACTGCCGACCAAGAGCTGCCAGGCGGTGTACCACCCGGGGAACATTCACGTGGGTGTTCCTGGAGTGAATGGGACGTTTCCTGTGGAGGATTTGGCTTGGTTGTGTGGTCATGCTGTGCTGTTGTCATTACCTGCGAACTGGACCGGACTGTGCGCACCTGTGGCAGTGACTGATGACTCATTTATGGCCTCAGTCAGTAATGGGTCTCATTATGTTCGTGAGAAGAGAGCAATTGTTCTCAAACCTCATGACTCCATCTGGGGTTCAGATGTGCCACAGGAGTTTAAACATTGGACAACAGGTGAGAAAGTCATACTTTCTCTGTTTCCATGGGCAGGTGTAGGTAAGCTGATGTTGCGTTTGGAGACGTTAGATTACCGCTTTGGGGTGTTTATTAATTCTACAATTAAGGCGTTTGAGGGCATCTCGGCTGAGTTAACTGCCCTCAGAATTATGGTTTTGCAGAACAGATTGATTTTGGATTTATTGACAGCGTCGAAAGGGGGAGTGTGCGAGATAATAGGTAGAAATACCTGTTGTACTTACATTCCTGACGAGACTAGCTCTGACCCACAGGCCAGGGTGACCGCAGCCCTGACACAGCTGAGAGAGCTTCAGAAGGTGAAAGCAGCGGATGCACCTGCTGGACAGTGGGATGTGCTGTCCTGGTTCACTAGTGGATCATGGACTCAGATGTTCTTTAAGATTTTGGCTTTTCCGCTAGCTATTCTTGTTCTGTTTTGCGTGTTTATGGGGTGTATGACGCCTTGTGCGCGAGCAATGATCTCCAGGATGGTTGTTACGAGGGAAGTGGATTATCATGGGACAGTGTTTCCCATGATGCAGGTCAGACGCGGTCCAGTACCGGATGAGGGACATCACATGTATTTGGCTGAGACCAGATACCTGTAGAGGTGATGAGTGGTTCATGGAGGAGTCCTAGGGGGACGATGGAGTTAAGGTGGTGATTGCATTTATCCTTTTATGATTTCATAGATTAGGCTGGTATAGATACTAGCATGTGATTTTAATTTGGTGTTTAGTTAGTGGTTGGTTTTGGAGTCAGATGGGGTTGGTTTAGATTTAGTTCCGTTTGAGGGTTAATTACCTTACCTTGATTTTGGTTTTGGTGGTTTGTTTTGGATGTGGTGTTGGGATGGGGGTCCTCTTCAGGGGATCCGTCTGGAGTTCAGCTGTTGGTTTCGGCCGATCTTCGATTGGCCGAGAGAGGGAGTGAAGGATAAATCACCATTATATACGTTATTATGATTAAACCGATATACTCATTCACAACTGTGTTTCATGTAATCACAAAGGTTTTATACAATCATGTTTAGATGCTTAATGCACTGTGCACATGTTAATCTTACCGGTGTGCAGTTTTGAGCAAGACCTGCAGCTTGGAGCAACTCTCGGAGGTCAACACATTCCAGAGGGGGAGGACACACAGACACAAAAGTTGGCTGATCTAAAGAACAGGCACATCTTTATTATAACACACACATCAGAAATACACTTAGTTTATGCAACACACTTAGTTCATGACACAGAATGTTCACAGGATAAATATAAATGTAAAACCAGTTTGAATCTAAACTACTCTTATGCTTAAACAAAGAGGCACACACAAAGCTGATGCAGGTCACAGGCAAGAGACCTTGGCCATGCTATAAATCTCAGTTGCTTTGGCAACCATCGTTATCAGTTCGCCTGACCAATCACACAACAGAAGAAGCCCAAAACATTTTATGATATCTCACACCAGAGGGGTGAGCTGGCATTCCTTGATGAGACTTCGAGCGACAGGTCTGTTCAACGAATCCTCCGATCGTATGTGCACATTGATCTAATGATGTCTGCTTATTCTGTTAACCTGTATCTTTTTCGATAAATCATATTTGCTTCAAGAGACGCCTGGCTCATTTGAACATCAAAACTGAATTCCTTCAATTACTAAGGGCCAGTTTACACGGCGCGTATTTTGAGTGTAACCGCTACTTTCTCTTTGCGACTTTGCTTATCGCCTACACGACGCTGCTGGCCCCCCTCGATGACACCGATACTTTTCTGACCCTGCTCTCAAGGTGGAAGTTTTTCGCTGACCCCCCGTTGATAATGTAAACATCTCCCGTGGAGCTTTTGTTTGAACACATGCACGCAGCACGCACGCGCAGACAGCCGGCATTTTAACAATGGCGGTGGACTGGACAGTGGACACACGCACCACTTTCTGAACTATAGCTGATGGAATATATTTTGATTCTCATATTTAATTATTCTACACCTTACCTGCATCTGTGTTGGAAGAGAGCAGCTGCCTGGATCCAGTTGTCTGTTAACGAGGCAGTCGGACATTTCACGTGTCACGCTGCACTATAACATACTAAATGTGCTATATATTAACAGTTTAACAATAATAAACAGTATTTATGTTAGCGTGGGAGATATTTACATTTATCTGAGCTAAATGAAGCTATCTGGACTCGTTACGTCATGCCTAACATGCTGCATGTTGAAAATGAAGACACCAGGTTGATTTTTAATTTATTTATTTATTCAACACCACAAACTCATGTCACAAACACTGAGAATTAAATTGAACACTTTTAAAAACACGTTAACCGAACTTTAATGAACTGGACTCTGTTGTTCATCCTGGTGGACACTGGACCCAGATCCGAACCGCCGGTCCGCTTCGTGGAACAGCTTCGACCTCGCAGGAAAAAAATAAAAATAAAACCTCAGTTGGTTGTTCTGTGATCGAACTAAACACAAGGAAACATTATTAAGAACATGGTTTACCTTGTAGCCCTGCTGTAAATCAGCTGATTCTCACGGACTAAAGTCAGACATGTTGACTCGGTTCTGGTTCTGCTCAGCAACTGGTGCGCAGATGAAGCGGCCCCACTCGGTGTCCGATCTGTTGACTCTTATCCAAATTCCAGCTTTAACTTGTTGTTAACTTGTTGACAACAACTTGTAGTTTAGCTGAACTTTTAGCCAGAGAGGAAAACAGGCTGCCTCGTGTGCTTTGTTTACCTCAAGCAGCAGTGGCGCATGCGCAGTAGTGAAGGTTCCAAAGATCACAGCGCCATCTACAGGCCCAGCATGGTAACTACAGTAAATTCATGAGTACGGGGGGTGGAGGGGGGAGAGAGTCGTATCCACAGAATTCGCCCATGTCAACGCAAAACTTTCAACCTAATTAACATACCCAAAAGTTGCGTTTCCCCCACACAGTGTCCGTGTAAACAGGGCCTAAGTTACTTTATTCGTTACTTTCAGCTGCTGCTGCCAAGAGCCCTCTGTCACAATACATAAAAAACGTAAATGTATTAATAAAATAATTACTAATAAAAATATTCAAAAACAAAATGGTCTTTCTTTACTTCATTAAACAAATAATATTTTTACAAAAAAGTATTTCTGTAAATACTTTTAAAAATAAATAATATAATAAAGACAGTCTTTCAACGTCAAAATCAGAGTTTTTTATTTTTATTTTAGGAAATTGTGTACACATGGTCTCTGTTACATCCAAACAAACATATGCTCTTGAATGCATCGTGAACTGCCTGCTGTGCGTTCTCCTGACACGAAATGGAGCTGTTGTAGATGAGCTTACCAGAAGAAACAAGAACAAAGAATGTATTTGTATGTAAATAAGACCTATTGACAGACCTATTGAGACGATTGATAGCTGCCATCAACACCAGTTTGTACACAGCAGGAGGTGTGTGTGTGTGGGGGGGGCTTTACCGAAGTCAAGCTTAGTTGTTTTGGTCGCGGGTGGGGGGGGACCTGCTGTATCAGCTCTCTCGGAGAGGCTCCATTGTTTTACTGAACAAGTAAGTGATTCTCATTCTCCTCCTCTCTCAGCTCCGTGTGCGCACAGTCCAGTCTGTTTCCTGACACCACACACGTGCTGCATGGTGTGTGGTGTCAGGTTTCAAACAGCCCGCAGCTGACTGAATTTCCGCGTCTTTTTTTTTATCACTCCCCGGCCGAGACGAGGAAATAAAAATAAAATTACAGTACTACAGAAAATGACAAAAAAGTAACGCACAATAATTTGGAGAAAGTAACTTTAATCAGATTACTGAATTTTGAAAAGCAACGCGTTAGATTACTAGTTACTGAAAAAAGTGGTCCGACAAGAGTAACGCGTTACTTTGTAACGCGTTAGTGACATCACTGTTCGGCGCAGCGCTAGCATACATTTTCCGACTTACGACCAAAAATCCGGACTTACGAGCAACACGTGTTTTGGGTTCCGACATACGGATTTTCGTCTTACGAGCGATTCGTAGGAACGGAACTCGCTCGTAAGTCGGGGACAACCTGTACTTTAAAAAATAGTCTCCTTGATTCCCTCCTCACAAGAAACATCTCTCTTTTCTTCCATCGCACACTGTCTTGTATCGCATTGTGTTGTGGCGTTTATCCTGTTGTGTCATTTTGTTCCATATTGGATTTTACCATGTATTGCGTCAGTAGCATTTATTACTGTCCTGAGTTGCATTAATTTTTCACCAAAATCTTGTATTGATGACAGGAGCACTGGACCACGGCACATCCCAAAGACTCTCAATGGGGGTCAGGGCTGGACTCTGTAGCCCATCCATGTGTGAAAGTGACGTCTCATGCTCCTCTTTCACAGTTTGAACCTGATGAATCCTGACATTAAATCCATTGATGGAAGAACCTGGTCATTCAATATATTCAGGTAGTCCACTGACCTCATTCTTTGGGTTCATAACATTGCTGAACCTGGACCAGACCAACTGCAGCAACCCCAGATCATAGAGCGCTCCCACAGACCTGTATGGTGGTCACCAGGCTTGATGGGTGCATCACTTCAGCTGCCTCTCTTCTAACCCTATGCTCACTACCCACTGTCCTTCCAGTTTCTAATAATGCATTGGACAGTTATTAACCTGGTTTTAGTGATTTCAGCAATCTGCTTAGAAGTTTTCTCTTCTTGATGCTGCCAATAATTTGACCATTCAAAAACAGAGGAACGTCTTTTCCACGACCACAGGATGTGTCTTTCAACATGGTTGTTCAACAAATGAGAAGCTACTGTATTTTCCGGTGTATAGGTCGCACCTTTTTATGTTTTTTTCAAGGCCTGCGACCTATACACCGGTGCAACCTATATATGGCTTGTTATCACTTTCGGCTAAACAAATTTTTAAATCCAGCTCATTTCACAATTACGTTCATTTATTAAGGAAAAGTTCAGCTCAGACACATATTTGCTATAATTTTTATCAAACAAATAATTGTTTTTAAGTGTTAATCTTCTTAAAAGCCTTGCTGTGCGCTCCTGTGGCAGACATTTGCAGCAGAGCTAAACGTAGGTGCGACCTATACACCGGTGCGACCTATCTAGGGATTTTCCCAATTCTTTGGCAATATTTGGATGGTGCGACCTATACACCAGAAAATACGGTACTCACTGCATCACTTAGAGGTAACTTGTTGCTGCTGAAACAGAATCACACATGCCTTAATGAGAAATTAATTAAATCCAGGTGTTTATCATTTTTTAGCCAGGCAGTGCATTTATATATATATATATGATATGAGAGAGAAAATGAATGGAAGCTGAGGATTGAATGGCTCCTTCTCATCTGGTACTGCAGAAGCCATCACATTAAAGCTTTAATGCTGCATTAACAAAGCATCCATCAAGCTCTGGTGGCGCAGGCTGCGTACAGTGAACCATTCGGGGGAAAACGTCTACAATTCTCTGGGCAAGGTACCTGTGCGCCACTTGCCACCACCGCCTGACATTTCTCAGGGTGGAAGGCGGTGTTGACAAACACTACGTGTAAAGAATGAGGTTTTCACGCATATGCTGGAGAGGCAATCTGGAGGCAGAGAAAAAGAAGCCATTCAGCAGACAGGTTTCCCATCACCCTTTTCCTCTTTTGGCTGTCTGGATTGCTGCCTGATGTGAATCTTACTGACCAGGGCAGCATTAGAGCCAAGTGACAAAAAATGGACCCTGAACCACAAGATAATACAAGCCACATCTACTAAAGGTGGGTAAAAGAGATTATGTAAAATAATTGCAAAAAATGGTGTGACTAAGAGAAGTCTGAGGGCATGAGAGGGTTGCTCTTTCATAGTCACAATAGTGTCACCATAGTAACATGTATGGAGAAAACCTGTGCACAACGGCACCACCAACCCCTCTCTGTTTTCCCAGCTCCCTCTGACAAAACTGCCATACGTCCACAGCTCGTCTCCTGTAGTAACCCAGCCCCGCCGTGCGGGAACCATGTGAGTCCCGTTGCCATGGAAACTGAACACCTTACAGCAACCCTCAGAGACGGAGCCTTGCTTCTCCACTTTCACCTCCCAGTCGGCCACCTGAGCACTTCGGGTGCTGCCGCCGGAGCATCGGGGCAGGAGGAGTGTTGTGTAGACTCTGCAAATGTTCGCCCTAAAATGCAGGGGTGAGCTCTGCATATGGCAAATGCACGATACAGGTAGTCCCCGACTTACGAGCGCTCTTACTTACGAGGTTCCGGACTTACGAGCTGGCGAACGAGCAGTAAATTTGTAAAGAACATACAAAAAATACAGCACTTTTATGTGTTTTTAGATGAAAGTGTGTTAACTAACCGTTTGGAAACAAGTTTCTGAGCATGTTTATGAACTAGTATGAACGTTTGTGATGAAAAACGAGTGTTAGTAGTAGCGCTAGCATACATTTTCCGATTTACGACCGAAAATCCGGACTTACGAGAACACGTGTTTTGTGTTCAGACGTACGAGATTTTCATGTTACGAGATAGTCGGAGGTACGGAACTCGCTCGTAAGTCGGGGACCACCTGTAGTTTTACGATAAATAAAAAGGCGTTACAAACACGGTCAAGGAAGCAATGAGGGGCCCTCTGTTTGAAGTGACTATTAAATCCCTACAAAATTTAAACGTTATGACAAAGTCCTAGCACTTCTTGAAGGACTACATATCACTCACCAGAGTTTTAGACTATGTCCATATTATGTTGTGAATTGATTAAATTGTATAGGTTTTGATCCAACTTAAAATAAAACCCACATTATGCACAATTTCATGCATATTTGCAATATATTACATGATCTCACGTGATGCGTTAGCTCTTGGAGTATGTGTTTGGACGACTCACAGTTATTACCATACCAAATTTGAGCTCAATATCTGTAAAACAAACTGAATTTTCATCATTCTTGTGTTGTCTAAAGGTGAGTTGGACGTGGTAGACATCTTGAATTGTGTTGTTTCGTTCAGTCCATTCCATGGTCATTTCCTGAAGATTTAAATTGTGTCCGACTTGTGGTTTTATGAAGTATTTTGCCAACAGAGTTCCCTCTAAATAGTTATTGAGCGGCTGTGGCTGAGTGGTTAGAGTAGTCATCCTCCAATGGGAGAGTTGGGGGTTCAATTCCACCATTTGTCACATGCTGAAGTGTCCCTGGGCAAGACACTGAACCCCTCATTGCCTCCGATGTGTGTCTCATCAGTGTATGAAAGTGATCTAAAGCACGGATTAATCTTTGTGGAGATCTAGTAGAGTGCTGTATGAATGAGTAAATGAGGGCACAAATTGTGTTGTAAAGAGCTTTGAGTGTCTTGATAAGTTAGAAAGGCGCTATACAAGTACAGTCCATTTACCATTTATTGGCAAAATGTGTGATTTATTGGCGCTAAGGATATGTGTTGGTGATCAAACTCAGCTACCACCACACCTTACCATTGTCAGGTGGGTTAGTGGTTAGCACTGTTGTCTCACAGGCAGCAATAAGGTCCTGGGTTAGATCTCAAGTTTGGACCTGGGCGTCTTTCTGTGTGGGGTTTACATGTTCTCAATTTTTCCAGGTACTCCCATTTCCCTTCACAGTCCACAAAAAAATGGCATGTTTAGGCTGCCTTCAGGCCCACTCAGGTATCTCTTGAAGAAGAGATGTGTGGTCTTAATGGAATTTCCTGGTTAAATACAAACATATTATGTTGGTCAGTATCTGTAAAACTGACTGCGTTGTAACAACAGTCTTTAGGATTGATTGGCAGCCATCTTGAATTAGGTTGACTCAAAAAGTTAATCAGTTTTTAATGTGCATCCAATGATTACTTTCTCCAAGTTGCATTCAAAGTTTCCCACTAGTTCAGGAGATAATTTGGTAATAGGCAAACAAAAACCCTCTCACATGCCTTTTGGAAACAGGCGATAAAGATATACAGTCAAAAGGAGATGCAACAACTAAAAAAACTCCGCTTGACTTAGGATGATCAGGGATTTTATCCTCAAATAGTGACTAAGACAAAAAAAAATTACAGAAACCGAAGCTAATTTGTAACATGCTGCTACCCTGAAACAAGGTGATACAAACCTTAACATCACAAACAACGACAATTCAAATGATGGAAATGGAAACAAAATTATTTCCTAAACTAAACTACATTTTCTAGTTTATAAAACAAAAGATCAAGGCTGAAAAGTAAAAAAGATTAGCGTTAAAGCTATGTATACTTTATACTTAGTGGTATCAGCAAGACCCTAATCAGCTCCACACACTTACAGTACTGTATAAGGATGCAATGGGGGGAATGTGTTGGATGGAGTTAAATGGGGGTGTAGAGATAAAAAGCTGCGGCAGCTGGATGAAGAGGGGGTTTAGAGTGGGAGGGCTGCTGGTGTTGGAGGAGATGGGGAGCAGCAGAAATGTACGCTACAGCGTCACCATCAGACTTCTAATGGGACTGCAACAAAAACTGTACCGTAGTCAGGTTGGCAGATTACCGCATGGCAACGTCCAAGTTGGAAGCTTTTCATGTTTGAAATCGAAGCAAAGTTTGCCAAGCCAACTCAAACAAACGATAAGGGTTTTGGAAAAACCCAGTGGAATGTTTTGGCTTGTAGGCATCACAGACAATAGATCATTTGTGAAAACTGCTGAGGATGCTGCGCACTACGGAGGTTTGGTTCATGGTTTCTAGCTCTGGTACAATTGCTACAAAAAGGTATTTCTATGCTCCAGAGATGTTTGAGGTGTGCAAAAAAGACCTTGAGTGCTTTTTATTCATGACTGCAAAACACAAGAATTGCCAATAGCTACAGTAATAAGAAATAAAAGGAAATAGGGCACGCAATTATTTTCCAATTAACTCCGTTTGGCCATTTACAACACTGGAGAGCAGTGTAGGCATGACAGTCTCCTAACCTCTGTCTCATGAACAACAGGCATACTGATCTACACACACAAACAAAAGCAACGTTGGTGCACTTTAATTCTGCAGTTGTGAAATCAAGGTGACCCCAAGTGCTCAAGTCTGGTGGAAAATCCAAACTCTGATGGTTTTCCTCCACATGGATCTGTTGCCTGGAGATCATTTGGAGATACAACTGACCTTGAACCGGCACTTCTACGGACACCAACTTATTTTCCAAAGACAGTGGTTCAAATGCTGTTGCAAAGCTCGTTTCCACAACGACGTCATTTGGTGGTTTAGGTTAGGACCTAGCATAATGCAATTCACAGTATAATGGTGAACAGAGACCAGGACCTATCCTGATGAACACTGCATGCAGAGTTGTGATTCCAGATACAATAAAGTACTTGCGTTGGTTGAGGAGCTTGAATCATGAGCCTATTAAGACTGATCATTGCATTGTCTACCATTGCCAGTACCCTTTTGCCCCCTTCAATCAGGTCTTACCTTGTCTCGGTTGGCCCCCCGCAGAGGAAAGAAACAGGCGAAGAGGAACTTGCCCCAGCTAATGACAGCAGCCAGGCACCAGTTGAGGCGAGCCATGCCTGCGTCTGTCCCGTCTTGTATGCCAGCCTCTTATCTCCCGTCTTGGCTTTGGAATAGGATCCTGCAACAGCCCGCGCTACCACGAAAAAGACCAAATTCAAGAAGAAAAAAGACCATGCAAGGGCAGTAGATCCTGTTGTTGGGTCAAACACTGATTAGAGATTTTTTTTTTTTTTTACAAAGTTTTTTTTTCTTAGCAATTTTTCATATCTGTCTGGTTGTGTGTCTGTAATTCCAAAGTGAAAGGGATCATGGGGATGCTACCGGCATCCCACAAACGATCTAGACCCTTGGATGTCTAGGAGGATCCAGAGCATCAGGAGCTTGAGAATGTCGCTCTGTCTTTCCATCTAGCCGTCTTTTACCCGTCTGTCTTCACAACGCGGTCCAGATGAATCAGCCATGTGATCAGAACCATCGGCAGCATAATGCGAAGAGCCCGTTACTGATCGACGACACTGTTACACTCGTACCCACACTCACTTTTTTGCTGCGCACACACACATTTGCTCGCCTGCAGAGAACGCTGTCCTGGCAAATACATCCAGCGGCAGAAGAACACCCCCCCCACCACCCCCCTCTCTAATCACAGAGCTCGCCTCCAGGCTCAAGAACCTCGGTGCTTCTCGTTCACACGCATTTGTCCATCTCTTTTGCTCTGTCACACATACACACATGCACTGATGCTGCAGCACTTAGTCAGAGTGGGAGGAGGGGAGCAAAATAGTCAGGAGGGGGAGAGAATGAAATGATGGGGAGCAGAATAGTTGGAAGAGAAAAAGGGGGGGAAAGGATGGATTACAGAGGGGATTTTGCACCATATGCAGGGAGTCTGGATAGTCTGTGTTCAAGCCAGAGACATGAGGTGAAGACGATAAGACGAACAAAAGTGTTTGGACAGAAATGATCAGGGCAGCAAAGGGATTGAATGAACACGTCAAAATGAACGGACGTCAGAAAACAGAAAAGCATCAGGTCGCTGAGCGAGAGGCACGGAGGGAAAACACTGCACACACACACAAACAGACGTGATGCCACCATCAAGACGCAAAGCTGAAACAAGGCAGGTGCAAGGTGATGACTGGTGTGTGTGGAAAGAACTGGGTTGAGAAGGAAAGAATGGATGGAGGATAACAAAGAAAGGAGGAAAGGAGCAGGGTATTAAATCATTGTGTCTTGGGTGATTATTTCCCTCTATCACGCTCTCACACACACATACGCACACACTCGACTGCAGGTGGTGCACAGCCTCATTCACTCTGCTGCAGTCTCTCTACGCTTCAGTGGGAACACATTCTCGCTGCAGAGCACTCCTCTCCACTACCACCCTCCCTCCAACCCCTTCCACCCCACATCCAATCTCCAAACCCTTCAACGCAGCACACCATCACCAACACCAACACAATCAGAACACATCAAAGCAATGAGCGAGGGAGATAAAGTGCAGAGAAGATGCTGTTCTGTCTACCAAAACTAGCTTCGCCTAAGGGGTGAGGTGGGAGTGTTGGGGGGGGAACGTAGAATGGTACACAAACAAGGACAGCAGTAATAACCAATACAATCCTGTATATTACAAATGTGCAGAAACACAAAGTGGAAGAGGTAGAATGTAGGAACTATTATTGAGAGGTTAGCACTTAAAAAACTGAAGAAATCCAAGAGCAGACTGTCAACACAACTGCAATGGAGGACAGAGATTACCGCATCGAATGGGACCCAAGATGTAGGACCCGAAGTGCCTCAGAGACAAGACTCCAATGAGTTTTCATTCATTCAGCCTTTATTTTTATTCTCTCTTTTAAACTCCACGTGGAAAACCTACTGAAGAAACTGAAAGTTAAACTGGGTTTCTTTTTCAGAAACAGATCATGTCTAACACTGAATGTTAGGAAACGCCTTGTATCTGTGACTTTCCTTCCCTCCATTGATTACGGTGACATTCTCTACATGAATGCTCCTACAAGCACCCTGCGGATGTTGGATGTTGTCTATCATGGTGCACTAAGATTCATAACTGGTTGTGATTATCGTACCCACCACTGCACCCTGTATTCACTGGTTAACTGGACATCATTAACCTCACGCAGACTCTTCCACTGGTACATTTTCATCTTTAAATCACTTCTTGGTCTGCTGCCCTCATACATCTCCTCCTACATGTCTTTGCGTGAGTGCAGCTACAGTGTGCGCTCTCAGGACATGATTACCTGCAGTGTTCCGTCAGTGAGGACTGAACTTGGAAAAAGGGCCTTCTCCTACTCCGCTCCTGCTTCATGGAATATCTTACAAAAAGATCTGAAGCTCTCGACCTTGACTTCTCTAAATGGTTTTCAGAATCTGTTGGAATCCTGGCAAAAACCAATGCAGATTTGTTCCTGTCTTTGATTTTATACGTCTACCTTATAATGTTTTGCTAGTTTTTTGATACTTTGTTAAAAGGAGGAATGTGTATGTATATATATATATATGTATATATATATATATATATATATATGTATATATATATATATATATATATATAGTATATATGTATATATATATACT